>OX155968.1:18894451-19004451 GCA_944548615.1 Micropterix aruncella | reverse complement strand
TCATTCATCGGAGGAGTCATAAAACTTTATTAGACATTTCTGCAACCTACCTGGGTTGGGAAACAATTAGAAGAGTGGACAATGGTTAAATTTTCACAAAATGCCGTTCTCGTCTTTACCTGAAAAAGGGGTTGTATTTAATACTAATGTTATTTTTGAGTAGTTGCATATTGAGTATGTCGCAAAACGGTTATTGTGAAAAAGTTTTTGATTCCCTCTGCGAATATTAAAAAAAAAAAAACGAAATACAGTCGTTTAACCCTGCCGCGGAAAATTGTTTATATTGCTGTTGACCTGTGAACTCTTTTAATATATTTTATTAAAATGAATAAAATTAGTGCAATGGATCGATAAAAAAATATTACTCACCATAAAGAAGGACATATAGTGCGAAAAATCCAACAACTGTACTACTGCTTTAGTAATTCATATACCCGGCTGAATTAAGTCTCTCATGAATTCTGACCAAGGGCCCAACCCCATTCACCGAAAAATACCCCTAAACCATAACAGAACCTCCCCCGTGCTTAACTGTTGCAGCCAAACACTTGTCTTTATATTGTTCTCCGTGGCATCTGCGGACGAATTGGCGGCGATTAGATCTAAAAAATTTGAATTTGGACTTGTCTGTCCAGAGGACTCTTTTCTACTGCCCATGGTCCAAATTTTATGTTCTTGGGCAAATTTTAATCGTCTCTGACGATTATTCTTACGAAGTAATGGTTTCCGCTTGGTCACACACCCTCGAAGATTATTTTTCAGCAGGACTTTTCGAAAAGCCGATAGGGTCACCAAAACGCCGCAAGACTCATTAAGATCCAGGGCGAGATCACGGCTTGAGTCTTTATTTGACCTCAATGATGAGACCACTTCATAGTGCTCTGATTATTCATCAATCTTTTTAGGTCTTCCACTCCTCGGACAGTCTTCGATTTGGCCGATATTTTTGAATTTTTTGATCACATTATAGATTTCACAAACAGATTTTCCAGTTAGTTGTTGGATTTTTCGCACTGAATTTCCTTCTTTATGGTGAATAATATTTTTTTGTCGATCCATTGCACTAATTCATTTTAATAAAGTATATTAAAAGAGTTCACAGGTCAACAGCAATATAAACAATTTTTCGAGGCAGGGTTAAACGAAGGTATTTCGAATTATATTTTTTTTAAATATTCGCAGAGAGAATCAAAAACTATTTCACAATAACCGTTTTGCGACGTAGTCAATATGCAACTACTCAAAAATAACATTAGTATTAAATACAACCCCTTTTTCAGGTAAAGACGAGAACGGGATTTTATGAAAATTTTACCATTGTCCAATCTTCTGATTGTTTCCCAAACCAGGAAGGTTGCAGAAATGTCTAATAAAGTTTTATGACTCCTCCGATGAATGAACAAGCCCGACAGAAAAAAGAAATGGGCCCACTTAGTTACTTTCAAAAATACGACATCTCGTTTATTTTGTGGGTAACTGTTCGAAGACTTTTTCACAGTAGTGTGTATATATATATATGTGTGTGTGTTAGGATTAACTCCGTTATCTTCATTAGGAAGTTAGTGAAAGTGAATAGAATGTTTGACGTAAATTTAGGTAGTGTTGAATACTATTCAGTCCTCAATGAGGAATATTAGTGTAGGGTGAGACAACATCTATCGTAGCCAGTAATATGTTGGGCTGAGATTGCAATTCAATGTTTTTGACAATATCTAGGAAATGATATCTGTCCCGTTTCAATCCAATCTAGAATACTTTCTTCTTGCTCAAAATACTTCCAGTAGTTCTTTGCTACCTGCCGAGAAAGTTTAGTAGTGACACAACTGTTTTTTTCCTTCTTTAAAAGATATCTAAACAAAAATAATGAAGTATTGGTTTCACTTTTCATTGAAATTCATTATTAATTTTGAATAATAATGTAAGAAGGAAGCAAGTAATACCTTGAAAGCTCCCCAATTTAAATGCTGTTAAGTATTTCGCAAACACGAATTCATCCCTAAACAACGCTGGACTTCTGTCTCGAGATACCTAATTCAACTTTACCTTTTTATGTAATAAATGTTCTTGTAAAAAACCTTCTTCCATGTTTCATTTTTAAGCGCTTGTTTCTGCTCGGTTCACTCGCGTAGCAGACGTCGACCTCGGTTCCGGAAGTGTACGAATGAGTGCGGTGTCCAAATCAGACAATGGAAAAAAACCCTTATCATTCGCTTCTTTATGTACAAGCCCGGAAGACATATTTTGCTCGACGCTTTCCCCCGGCGGATTCGCCGCCATTCAAGAGATCCCCGCCGAAAACTACAATCGTCCGGATTTTTTCAAACGGTTTTTCATCGATAAGGAACGTATAAGATAGGCTCGTGAAATGATGTGTGTGTAGCGGTGTGCTACATATTCACATACATAGATGTAGGGGTGTAGATAATAATTTTAATCATAATTATGCAAGGTAAATAACTGGTCGTATATGAATTTGTTCTATTATTAAACCTCCTGTTATGATATCTGTAGATGGATGTAGTTTCTATTTAATTTTATTTGGTTGACAAACAGCGTTTATAAATAACAAACAAAAAAAGATAAAAATAAAAATATAACGTATTATATTATATGTTAACCTTATTTAACGTTAATATTATGTGTACAGTGTCACAGTTATTATACCTTATACATACATTTCTTTAGTAGTGATTTATTGTTAGAAAAAAAGAGAAAGAAAAAAAAATGTTGGGATTATAAACATTATTATTTATTTTGCATCAATATATATATATATATATATATATATATATATATATATATATATATATATATATATATATATATATATATATATATATATATATATATATATATATATATATATATATATATATATATATATATATATATATATATATATATATATATATATATATATATATATATATATATATATATATATATATATATATATATATATATATATATATATATATATATATATATATATATATATATAAATAAGTGCCCTTTCATTTATTTTATCATTTCATTTATTTAGTAATAAACATAATTTCAATTTGAAAAAATAATAATTTACACATTTACAATCAAATATTATATATATATATATATATATATATATATATATATATATATATATATATATATATATATATATATATATATATATATATATATATATATATATATATATATATATATATATATATATATATATATATATATATATATATATATATATATATATATATATATATATATATATATATATATATATATATATATATATATATATATATATATATATATATATATATATATATATATATATATATATATATATATATATATATATATATAGATATTAGGCGATTAATAGTCATTATATGAGAGAAAACACAAGGATAGAACATATTTTATTGCTTTCCTTAAAGTGCCTATCGTTATACGAACCTATCGTTATACGTTGTCCTAGCTCTATTTATTAGGAAGTGTTATATTTGGAATTATATCTATTTATATAAGACGGGTACGGGTTTCGAGTAATGAGAGTTATCGGATACAATGGAAGGTCCCGTTTCTTCAATACAATGGAGGGAGAATAGTTTGTGTGTAATATACAACCGTGAGATAACTCTGTTGTATATACATTGAGATGCAATTTGACCAACGCTATCGCTAGATATCGCTATAGCGATAAGTCCGCCGATTTGTGCATAAATTGTCTTTTTTATAAAACCAGCGTAATATTCATTAAGTTATGTTTTTATAGCACAATAAAGTTATTCTATTCTACCAACCCACCCTTTTCCCTCATTTCGGAATGATCATTTAGATACCTTCTTCCATAATTCATGTAATGTTTCTGTCCAGTCATGTTACAAAGTGGGTTTATTGCGTTTCTACGTGAATTAAAATCTAACTCACTGATCTGTCTCGTTCGAATGATATATTTTACTTGACCCCTGGTAATGGTATGGGGGATAGCCTATCAGAGGCTACTTACTTTTTTAAAGCCATTGCGGCTTAGCTCCATCTATATATTCAATTGCTGATAGTCTATATTGTAGATTTTGTAACCAACTGACTTGGTAAATCAGTTAAAATATCCACGACAGACGGAGCCCGTATACATAAGTAATATCAGCCTTTATTTCACTTCCTTTTTTTCTCTCAGCCAAAGCTGGGCATGCTCATATGTACAACATGCTCATCCTCAATTTCGCAACCCCTGCACACGAAGTTGTCAACTGTCCATAGAGTGTGCATATGCTTGCTAAGTCAACAGAGCCCAGCGGGCAGGCCTACTGCCTTCGTTAATTAAATTAATGAAAGTTGTTAAATTTAGTTAAATTTCTATTTCCATTAAATTACATTATAGTCGCAAAACCGAACTTATTCAAGCGTATAATGTAAATATATTTTTTCCCCAAATAAAACGACATTTTGTCAAACTATATTTATTATTACTGTCTAAATTTGTCTAATTGTAAACACACGTTAACACTTAGATCGACATCAAAAATTGTGATGCGGGACTGAGCGCGTCCTGCAAAGGCCGTGGTATTTGCCAAGCCCTAAAGAGAGCTATCGGATGAGGAACCCTCGAACTCATCTCCTTAGAATTCGCTGCGAGGAGACATGATATGTTTGTCAGTAAAGGCGTACCTAACCTAACCTTCTTTTTAACACGCTTTTATTAGGTCGACCTGTATGTAACTATGTAATGGAATCTAAGGTAACTAATTTAAGCATCTTCCAAGGATCGTAGCATCATGAAAATTGGCAGCTGTATGTAGTTCTGATGACAATATACTGTCATGTCATATGGTCCTGTCGAACTGATCTGATGATGGAGTCGGAAGATATGAATTGGAACTTCATCATGGAACATCGTATCATAGCTGTGTTTGGACTTGTTAGAAAAGTGTTGTAATGAACTTTGACCTCGATTAGGTTTCAAGGTCTGATGATGAAGCCGGAAGATAGGCACTGGCATTCCATGATGGAATATAGTATGATAGCCGTGTGTATGTGAATATAGTATCATAGCCCAAAAGCGTGTTTTTAGTGGTTTTTTTAAAACTATTAATTTATTTAAAGTTAGGAAGTCCAATGAGTGCCTTCTAGACGTGGATGATGATTGGCACCTAGGCTTTGAGTAAAATAATTACATTTTAATTGTGTTTACATATCCTTGAGTATCTATCGTCAGTCGCCGCTTGAGTTGGCGCCGATTTCTTTCTTTTGCAGTTGCATTCATTGTATAGATAATAGTAAAGCCTGCGATATAGGTTGGCAGATAGCACCAAGGAACCGATTCTTTTATAGCGGGTTAGGCCCAGATGGGTGACAACATCCAATAAGCATGAGGTTATGGTTCCGCCATTTGGTGATTGTATCTTTTTAAGCGAAAATCAAAATTTGATGAAAATAAATCCTTAAACAAATAAATATATTGGGAGTGACGGTTCGATCTTCCAATAAATGTATTATGTACGTTTGTCTTATCTATGTTTTTTTCTTTAGATATATGGAGTTTCACCGTAGTACTGAAAGCTTAGCGGACAAAAGCAATCGGTCTTGTTTTGTTGACATCACCGTTTGACAATGGCGTGATGTTCTCTTTGTTTTTGGGACTGTCTGACTATTGTTTATGACGTTTCATCAGAGTATAAATCAAATTATAAGGTTGCTACAAAACATGAACTGTCGCGTGTTTGAATTCCAAGGAAAAAGGCAGTGTTTGAAATAAATAACTGAGAAGAAATATAATCAACCAATGGCCCAGTATTGCAAACAATTGTATTCGGCTACCACATTAGTTACTAAATATATTTATTTTAAAGTTTAAAGACCGAATAAAATAAATTCGTCGTGAAATTTGTTGTTACACGTTTTTTTTCAGGAGGAATTTTCAGCAGGAATTTACGTACAAATAGTTTTTTTTTAAACTTTTCTTAGGAAAAGTTGGGTTTTGATATAATAAGAAACGTTAACGGAATACAGTCCTGACTTAAACACCTTTTTAATACTTGAGTGAGTATTGAATATTTCAATTTAGGTATATCTTTTCGATTTAAATGTTCTTTTAAAGTAAGAAGTACGATTTCAATAAGACCGATAACATTGTACTTTTCAGTGAACGGAAATCGAAATGTCATCGGCAGAGCGAAGAAATTCAACAGCAAGAAAATTTGTATTATGATTGTAAGACCTAGAGGAAATATATCAATTTATCAGACGTTTCAGATGTTGGGTATTTACCAGAAAGGTGCCTAGAGGAAATAATAATATAATAATAATAAATCTTAAGAAATACATGCTTCCATAATGATATTGCACAATCCTAAAAATTACAAATTAACATACTGCAATAACAATCATGTATAATATCACATCGTTGTTTATTACAATTTAACCTTTGGGAAGGATCTTTCATATTTGAATCAATTTGTTTGACATCAGTTTTTTTACTAAATTGTGCCTGTTTAGTAGACATTAAGCCGGGTTTGATGCATAATATTTTGAACGCAAAATAATGCAGACATCGATAAACGACTGTTACAAATTAATAATATTCATACTAGAAGCTTAGCATTCCAAAAGTATTATCTTGATTACCTATATTAGGTTTGAGTTTTATTAGAGTCTTAATTGAAAAAATTAATAAAAACTGCCGTACGAGGTTTATTTACTATTTGAGGTTTGTTCTAAAAATATCCAGCATTTCTCAAAAATATATAATCGAACTCAGATAAAAAATCTCAAAATAATATTTTGAAAGTAATCTAAAAGATGCCACACACTTTCCCAATGTTTCTGCAACTGTTGCAAGCAGTGCTGGAGAAGCCCTTTTAAAATGGCTCGCATCTGGTTCGTCGCATTTTGCATGCTATCTTTTGTGGACTGAAATATGCAACCTACCACGGATATGTTTAGTTTCCAGAAGAGCCAGAAATTACACGGAGCCATAGCGGGACAGTAGGGAATCTGATGAAACACAGGTGTGTTTTATTCTGCTACAAAACTCCGTATCAAACTTGATGAATGGGTAGTTGCAATGACGTGATGAAACTGCTAATTGCACGCGGCATACAGGTATGGCCGTTTACATATCACAGCATCAGAAAAGCGACGCAGAACCTTTTGGTAGTATTTCTGGGTGAGCCACGCCACTCGAGTCAAAGAAGATAGTAATCATGACTTTGACATTACTGTGGACCTGCCTTGTTATTTTTGATCTCTGGGATGTTGGATGTTACTGTAGAGACTACGTCACTACTTTGTAAGTAAAGTTCACGCTGTAAACACTCGCGCGAACGGAGAGCCGTTCGCGCACCAGTTCGTAATAAACCTTCTTCCAAGCAACATCACTGTGTTTCCTTCCGCGCCGCGCCGCCCGCCTCGGTGACTGAACATTAGTAGTAACGTGAGTTTTACCTAAAACGAACTAAAAGACCGCGTTACTGGGATTTCGAGCATCCCCATACCCTCCGGTATATTGGTGACCCGCGTCTTCGAACATTTACCTTCGCAAATCGCAAGTGCAATTTTGTTCACCGGGGCGTGGCCAAACCGCGTTTATAGTTTAGCGCAAAAAACCAGTGAAATGGACCAAAAAAGACGGTAACAAACGGTTAAAGTGCATCAAGTAATCAGTGAACGCGAATTGCCACGAAATTCCGTCGCGTTTACGCAGAAATCGCAGTTTTTTGAAACCACGCGATCGCAGTTCCGAGAAATCGAGCGCGGTGGTCTGGCATACCCCTCTGCCCCCCGCGTCCCGCGCACCGTACCGCGTCGCACGTCATCAAAATCAGTGTTGCAATTGAAAGGAATATCGCCGTCATATCCCCGATAAATTTCCCCCATAGACATTTATAATACTGGCAACACTCCTAGAGCGGCCATGTTGAATCGGCCATCTTGATTTGAGAACTGTCAATTAGCAAAAACAATAACATTGGAATATTTTCATAACAATCGTTTGATGCATATCGATACGAGTGCAAGCAATATATAGGTCAAGTTTTTCCTTATCTCGCGTCCAGCGGGAATTTATCGGTGCATTGTTCGCTATACATTCTCTTTGTATACATCTGTATATACGCTTATAAAGCGAACGCGCATTTGAGTGCAGCGGATAAACATTCTTATCAGTTATTGTGCACAGTTTATAAACAATACAGTTGACAACAAGACCTGGTACGTGGCAAGCTTGAAGTAATAGTGAGTATATACAACTTTTATTTGTATTATCCATCATGACGCAGCCACACCAAATCGCACAACAGCAAGGTTATAGTACACCTGTGCAGGCACCAAACTTTACACCACCGCAGAATCCTGATTCAGGCCTCGCAGCGATGTCACTGGTAAACAGGCTGAGCCCTATGTGGCGTGACGATGTCCAGCTTTGGTTTAGCCAGCTGGAGTGCGTAATCGCCGCTTCGAAGCCGAGCGACGAAGTAAAATACCAAATGGTAGTGGCGAAGCTGGAACATGCCGATCTCCAGCAAGTTAGCGACATCGTAAAAAACCCGCCGGCGACAAATAAATATGAAACCTTAAAACAACGCCTCATATCCGCGTATATGGATTCCGACCTTAAGTCGTTTCAAAAACTTTTGTCGGAAATGGAGTTAGGGGATCAGAAGCCATCCCTATTGCTACGAAAAATGCGAGACCTGGCAGGGACTCGCATCAATGAGGAAGGCTTGCGGTTCATGTTCGCTGGGCATCTGCCGAGAAACGTTCGAGCAATCCTTGCCGTATCGGACAAGCAGGACCTAAACGAGCTCGCTTCTATGGCTGATACAATCATGGAGAATTCCGGGTTTCGAGGTCAGAGCGAGTCAATTGCTCGTGTCGACCGCCCTGAGTCAAGGACAGGCTCATCAGAAAGTGAGATGATGAGACTCATCAGCGACCTCACAAAGCAGGTGGCAAAGCTATCTAGCGATGTAGCATCGCTAAGCATGAAACACCGTGGACGAAATAGGTCACAGTCCCGAAGCACTCAGCAGCAAAACCGGTCAAGGTCAGCATCAGCTGACAATAAAAATAAAACCAACCACAAAGGTCTTTGTTGGTACCACCGCAAGTACGACGAAAAGGCAACATCGTGCCAACAACCTTGCGCGTGGAAAAAGGCGGAAAACTAGATGGAGTTCAACCCAAAGCGGCAGGGGTTGTAACTTCACAGTGCCGCCTCAGCGTTGTCGACAAGAACAGCGGAATACGACTACTCGTTGATACCGGAGCAGCAGTAAGCGTACTACCACCCATGAATAGGAAGAGTGTGCCTACAACCGACTCCAATATCCAACTTTTCGCTGTTAACGGATCAAAAATTCGAACTTATGGACAACGCATATTACGACTTAATTTAGGTCTTAGGAGAGTATTTATATGGACTTTCGTGATAGCAGACGTAACGCAAGGAATACTCGGTGCAGATTTCTTACACCGTCATAATATTATGGTGGATCTAGCTAGACGTAGACTAGTGGACAAATACACAAATGTAGCAACCACTGCGTCGATCTACACGTCAGACGAACCATCTATCCGTACCGTAAGCGAAGACAACCCTGTCGCCGAGATTTTGAAAAAATATCCGAACGTCACCAGACCAACAATACTCCCTAACAACGAAGTCAAGCACCGAGTGACTCACTCAATCGAAACAAAAGGACCACCAGTGTACGCACGAGCCAGGCCGCTTCCACCTGACAAATACGCTCGCGTAAAAAAGGAATTTGAAACCTTAGTGGACTTAGGTATATGTCGACCTAGTTCCAGTCCTTGGGCCAGTCCACTTCACGTCGTCATGAAGAAGAGCGGAGAGTTACGCCTCTGCGGAGACTACAGAAGGCTCAACAGCGTTACGAAACCAGATCGTTTCCCGGTACCTCGCCTGACTGACTTTACGTATATCTTGCACGGAAAACATATCTTCACCAAGATAGACCTGGTCAGAGCTTTTCACCAAGTCCCTATAACCGAGGAAGACATAGAAAAGACTGCAATCATCACACCTTTCGGATTATATGAGTATCTGAAGTGTTGTTTCGGTTTGCGTAATAGTGGACAAACCTTTCAGCGTTTTATGGCCTCCGTACTTCAAGGTTTAGAAAACGTCTTCTGTTACATCGACGACATACTAATAGCATCAGAAAATGAAATAGAACACAGGCAGCACGTCGAAGAGGTGTTGAAACGACTGGACACCAACGGTATCACAATCAACGTGCAGAAATGCGAATTCAGCAAGACCACGATTGAGTACCTGGGATACCAAGTCGACGAGACTGGTATAACACCACTGCCTGAACGCAGTCAAGTCATTGTCGAGATGAAACAACCTGAAACTGTGCAACAGCTGCGCAGATTTTTAGGGATGGTCAACTTCTACCGCCAGTGTGTACCACAAGCCGCCCAGTATCAGGCAGAGCTAAACAAGTACCTCATCGGATCGAAGAAGAACGACAAAACAAAAATTGAATGGACCGACGCAGCATCCGAAGCTTTTGAAAAGTGTAAGAATGCAGTCAAAGATGCCACGACTCTGGCACATCCATCAGCAACAGCGCCACTTTTTCTCATGACAGACGCTTCTGACTCATCTGTCGGTGCTGCTTTGCAACAGAAAACCGAGAAAGGGCTACAACCTCTCGGATTTTTCTCGAAAAACCTAACAGAAACGCAGAAAAAGTACTCTACCTATGACAGGGAATTGCTCGGTATATACCTCGCCGTCAAGTACTTCCGCCGTCTCATCGAGGGAAGAGACATCACTATCTGCACAGATCACAAACCAATAACGTTTGCGTTCGACCGAAATGCCAGTACCAAGAACGAAATACCTAGGAGATCTAGACAACTGGACTACATCTCACAGTTCTGTACGAAGATCCAGCATATTTCAGGAGAACAAAACGTCGTCGCAGACTGTCTATCTCGACTTGAAGCTATTAACTGCCCAGCTGAGATAAACTATGACGACCTAGCGCTCTCGCAAGAACAGGATACCGAAGCGACCGGTTTTTTACGTTATAATGATACAGTAAAAAAGATGCAATTTCCGGGAGCACAGAAGAAAATTATTTGCGACACGGTAAACGACCAGTTACGGCCGTTTCTAACCGAAGAATTCCGTAAAAACGCGTTCAAACTCATTCACGGCGTTTCTCACCCGGACGTTCGGGCATCAAGGAATCTGATCACGGAACGATTCATATGGCCACGAATGCACACCGACATAGAAAAATGGACACAACAATGTAGTCCCTGTCAAAAGACGAAAGTTACGCAAGACGTCCTCCGAGACAGCCTATCTCCAATCGAAGCTATCAACTGCCCATCCGAGATAGACTACGAACAACTTGCAACCGCACAGATGTTGGACGAAGAAGCAAACGCCGCTTTAAAAAATACGGACACCGTAAAACGGATCACGATTCCGCAGGTAGATAAAGCAATAATCTGCGATACTGCAAATGATCGCGTTCGACCTTTCCTGACGCGCAATTTTCGATTAACAGCATTCAACGCTGTACACAGAATCGCGCACCCTGGAATTCGAGGTACGAGAACATTAATAAAACAACGCTTTTATTGGCCATCGATGAACGCAGACATCAAACGATGGACTCAACAGTGTATACCATGTCAACGCTCCAAGGTAACGAGACACAACGTCACGCCACTTGGAACCTTCGACACTGCAGGACGTTTCGAACACATCCATATCGACATCGTTGGACCGCTCGAGACGTCACAAGACTGCAGATACATTCTCACGATCATAGATCGTACCACTCATTGGATCGAAGCCGTGCCACTCAGAGATCAAACTGCCGAGACGACAGCACGTGCACTATTCGAGACGTGGATCAGTCGGTATGGATGCCCACTTCGCATCACAACCGACCAGGGAAGAAATTTTGAGAGTTCGCTATTCAGGAGCCTCACAAACACCCTGGGCATAAAAAAGATCCGCACAACCAGCTTCCATCCAATCGCAAATGGAATACTAGAGAGAGCTCACAGAACACTTAAAGCAGCACTCAGAGCACGTGAAAATACCAAAAACTGGGTGAGCGAACTACCATCAGTGCTACTTGGCATGCGATCCGCTGTTCGCCAGGACACCAACGTCACTGCTGCAGAACTAACATTTGGACGGACACTCCGATTGCCTGGAGATTTTTGTCAGCCTTCAAAGGACACCGCTCTCGATGCTACATATGTTGAAGAACTTCGCCAACACCTCTCAAACCTAGCAGCCATTCCCACCAGAAAGTACACCAGGACAAACGTTTTTATACATCCAGAACTAAAGGATTGTACCCACGTTTTCCTGAGGTGTGACCACACACAAAAACCGTTGTCACAACCGTTCGACGGACCTTATTTAGTCACGTCACGAAATGCTAAGCAGTTCGACATAATCGTTAATAATAAAAAACGAACAGTCAGCTGCGATAGAATCAAACCCGCACATTATGTTGCACAACCTGATACCCCGTGTTCGACAACAATCGAAACGCCGACCGAAGCAGTACCAGCGCAGTCGACGCCCGATCGAAGTGCAAACTCAGACAGCAACAACAATGGCCCGAGCAAAGTACAATCGACACGCGCCGAATGTCAGCGAACCCGCAGCGGACGAGTAATCCGAAAGGTGACGCGTTTTGCAGACTTCACGAGTTAAACGACAGAACCTACGACCGACATTCGCCCGTCAACATTCGAGCAGTGCAGTCAACACCATGGGAACCAACCAGTCTAAAGATACAGAGACAGTGGTCAGCAACAATATAGTACCGACCACACTATCTGAGAAGACGACAGCCATCAGCAACCAGGCCGAGATCGTCATCATCATCATACTAGTAATCGTGGTAATCCTGTTACTAGCGAATTGCTCAACCAAGCTTCGTGAATCCGGACAAAAATGGATGAGGAAGCAGCTGACCCGAACCTACCTGATGAACCAGACACCGCCTACAGCAGCAAATTTGCCAGCAGCCCCATCTCAGCTTTATACAGTGAGTGGAGTGTGAGTGTAGTGCGGTACAGTGTTAGAGCTCAACGCTAACACACGTAGGTTAAGGCAATTTCTACGAACTTTTTTTCGTATATTTTACATGTTTTTTTACCAAACTGTTGTCATTTTTTTTTTACAAACTATTGTCATAATTCTTAACGCCTAGTTTTTTTTCAACTTGCGTAATAAGTTTATACACATTGTTTACAAATTGTTTAAATGTACTACCGTTGAATTTTGTTTACAACGGTCAATCATTTTGAGACCGGACAATATGTTTTACACCATTTACATTGATTATAAGTTTTTTTTACAAAACGCAATTTAGCATAAGATATTTCTTTTAATGTATGCTTTTGCAAATTTATTGTGTTTACAGTTGTACGTTTAATTTAATTTCTTTACCAGAACAAGGCGAAAACGAGCCGTTTTCTGGGGGTGTGTAGTGTAGAGACTACGTCACTACTTTGTAAGTAAAGTTCACGCTGTAAACACTCGCGCGAACGGAGAGCCGTTCGCGCACCAGTTCGTAATAAACCTTCTTCCAAGCAACATCACTGTGTTTCCTTCCGCGCCGCGCCGCCCGCCTCGGTGACTGAACATTAGTAGTAACGTGAGTTTTACCTAAAACGAACTAAAAGACCGCGTTACTGGGATTTCGAGCATCCCCATACCCTCCGGTATATTACCATTGTGATGACTGCAGCTTGGATGGTTTCTGGGTCGCATCCTTAAACCCAGGACTCATGACCAGTGATCACTTTGCCGAGAAAGTTGATATCATTCACAATCTCCAGCATGTCCTGTGCGATGTCCAAAGTTCGCACAGTCGCTGAGATTCTCCCGAATCTCAAATCATCAGTCAAAATAGAATGAACTGATCCAATGCTGATTCTCGTCTAGTCTGCAAGTTTCTAGTCATTAATCGTGATTCTGCATCACCAGGATGCAACCCAGGAACCATGCAAGAAGCATAAATCACAATGGAAACATCCAGCGTACCAGGGACCAAAAATAGCAAGGGAGATCTGCAGTAATGTCAAAGTCATGCTCACTTGAGGGCTTACCAGAACATGCTTTACTCTATTGGTGTTCGGTTTATATTATTGTTATCTGAAGGCTTGTTGAGTCTCGCGGATTGTTTCTACTTAATAATATCTAATTTCACACAACTATTAATACAGTAACATTGCTAGATTTTGCTTAAATTTTATCAATAATGAAAAAGGTCCTCCGTCGAATAACAGCTTCTACAGGCGAGTAAAAAATCAAGAATGGGCATTAGTATTGCCTACATACGTGCACTAAACCACGTCCTCCTAGCTGCATTTTTTTACGAACTAAGTAGGCATTTTGTCTAATTTACACGAGTTGACTACT
This sequence comes from Micropterix aruncella, assembly GCA_944548615.1. NCBI lineage: Eukaryota > Metazoa > Arthropoda > Insecta > Lepidoptera > Micropterigidae > Micropterix > Micropterix aruncella. The sequence goes on along the minus strand of OX155968.1, from coordinate 18,990,008 downwards.
CGACCAATTGCTCGGCTTGACATCTACTCGACACATCTTAAAAGTCGGTATAGTGCTTCAGCTAGTAAATTTCCAGAAGAGTGGAGAGAAGGGTGACTAGGCAACGACACTCTCTTGTGTTTACGAAAGGATACCCCCTCAAAGAGGATGTATCTCCCCAATCTGTCATCAATCATTGACGAAAGCATGATAATAGAAATCAATAGAGCTAGGCATAACACATACAGCTATTCAAATGACATAGCCATTATACTAAGAGCCAAACATTCAAAAACACCAACTGGTCTCATGCAGACAGCACTGAACAAGGTGAAGAGTGAGTACAGAAAATACTCTCTGACAATAAACGCAACCAAAATAGTATTTATACTATTTACTATGATAACTGAAACGGCGTAACATGCTCACCCTCTTCAATACAATGTTTACATACTCCAAGGAGACCAAATCTCTAGGGGTAGTCCTAGAGTAAATAACTTAGAACCCATATCTAAACATCACTATAAAGAAAACGACCAACGCAGTATAAAGCTACAAAGGATAGGATAGGATAAACAAGGGGGGTTGGAAGGGGGGGGGGGGTAATCCTGAAATCATACTATGGCTGTATACAGCTATAGTAAGACCCTTAATTATCAAGGCTTTGATAGTCTGATGACCGAAGACTCTTAAATAGAATGCAGATATGAGCTATATCTGCAGGGAATACAGATATGAGCTAAATAGCTTACAAATGCTGGCATGTAATGAGTGCAATGGGTGCAATGCGCAGAGCTTCAACTGTAGCCTTGGAATCATTGCTTAGCCTAATCAGTCCAAATCTTTACAGGGCAGGGAGGGCAAAGTTGCAATGGACAGGGCTACTCCGGGGAATCGCCCAAGACAATTGGCCGTATTCGCCTTACCTTTGCTTGTTAGTTTACTTGTTTATGTAATTTGTTTATTATTGATTATGCCTAAACTAGTTAATGGGTCACATTAATGATTATACATATACTTTCCTTCATAAACTTTTAATTCGTTGTAACACTGTTTTTTTCCTTGCTGACATACTTACACGTAATCACGAATTGAAAATATCTCAATGCTATCAAAAGTTCATATGAACTGAAAGCACAGACATTCTATAACCAGACGTCATGACCAGTGAATATAATTTTAATCAGCCGTACTTTGTAGAAATAACGGACAAAGTCATGAGTGGGTGGAAACAGCATTCGATATGAAATTGTTGCAATAGCCTGGTATACCGATAGCCTAATAGCCTCTGATGACTTAGGCTCTTGTATATTCGGACAGCCTCTTAAGGCTAGCTACTTATAAAGCCAGGGTTGATATGACTCTATACTCTAGAGACATATTATCAAAGACTATCTTGGAATGTACCTGAGCACTAAACGATCACTGTCCAAATCCTATTGGCTAAAATAGGAATAATTAGATGATCAAAAGCCCAGACATATTCTGAGGTTTATCAAAGGCCACAGCAACCCAAAGGTTGAAAGAACATAAGGGACAACAGAATCATCAATAATGGACTAATATACCAGGGCAAAATGTTGCAACAAAGACATTGAAAGAGCATTCTCACCAAAAATTCCAAGCTCCTGAAACTAAGCAGGAACCAGCTATGGATCAGCTTAGCTGACAGAACTATGCAGCTATGGTTACTGGAAGTTGAATAAGCGTCTACATCAGATGTGACTATCTGAGACAAAACTATGCAGATTCTGCCTTAAGGAAGTGGATACATCACTTCACTTTTTCTGTGAGTGTGGATCGCTAATACAGTCAAGGATACGACCTTTCTCCTAAAGATACTGCAGTTTATAGAGAGAACTGGTCCGGGGTACAAACTGTAAGCAACGGGAGGGAAAAAAGGTCTGCCGAGATTGCGATGCACATGGGCTCCAAATCCCATGCTTTTAATATATATAATCTACCATAATCTGTTCTGGAGAAGAGAGTGAATAGATGAGCGTTCTATTTATTAAACGTGTAGCTTTACTCAGCATGCGTCTGCCTCTACTCGCAGTACAACTTGACGCGTGTAAACAGTCCATTTCGTAGATCGGCTTGTGAGTGGACGCGGGCGAAAGTTTTCTGCGTGTGTATTGTTTCTTTGTTTTGTAATTTTATTCTGAGCCCACAATAAAGTTTCGTCAGGAGTTTAAAAACGTCTTCCACATTTAGTTTAGTGAGAAGTTCGCTTAAACCACCGCAGATAATTCGTCTACTAATTTACTATTTTCTGACCCACAGTCGTTTACTCCAATATTATACAATTTTATAAGGTATTGAATAATTTCTGAGACCATAATATTAGAGTATCTATTAAACACTTTTTCGCCAAAATATGGCAGCTGCCCATCTCGCTATGCACTCGCGGCTACCCAGATAGGATCTCGACGGGCGTATAAACAGTTTCTCACCGAAAGGGCTCGCTCGATTTTAACGCTCGCACGATTACTCTGTCTAGCTATCGGGGAACTAATGGGCCCTTGCTGAGTTGGCCACGAAGACCCATTCTGTTTCAGGGTCGGTCACACTCACGGGTCAACACCCATCCGATGGCCTCCACGCATGGGGTGCGGAGCCTGGGTAGGACACTGGGTCAACCAGTCTCCCCTGGGAATCAATCCTCTGGCGCTCCTGGACGGTCTGCGCACCGAGCGGCGCAAGCCAATCGATTGTGCTCTCCGACTAACAATTGGGGGAGTCTGGGAACTGTATTGTTTCCTATAGAGCTGGGGTAGTTGTCTACCTTACGGCGACTGCTCTTGAAATGACCATTGGCCATCCGATCCCGGTTCAGAGTCGGGCAAAGGACGCCTTGGTCCGCGATAGATTCGGTATACTCCGTTTCACCGCTTCGTAAGGGAGAGGACCGCGCAAGCGACCTCGAACTCGGAACCAATAGAGAGACCGGAGAAATCTGGTCACAATTGGTAGTTAGGGCGCGAGTGCCGCCCGCCAAGTAACATACCTGGCTACTCGCGGTAAGGCGTTGGACTTAACGGGTTGTGGCGTAGCTAGACGTCGGATTTGTTATGTCCAAACTCTTCTACGCTCACTGCACGGTCGATAGAACGATGAATCGTTAAAACGTCCTGCGGTGACGGGTTCGCCCGTTGTGGTTGACATCTCAATATGTCTAGCTATCGACTCATGTAAACTAGGGATGGACGGATATTTTTTGAACGGATTAATATCGCATTAATTCATTTGATACATCATATGCCATTTATTTTCTTTTACTATTCGAGGATAAAAATAAAATACCTATAAAGTGATCAGGTGGCATGGCAATAATGTGTGAGTGTATGACTAAAGAATAGAGTATGTGTAAGTACTATACAATTGTGAATGTTGGCATTTTTTTTCTTAAAACCGAACTTATTACCGGCTGTCATATATTTTCTCTTACTATTCGACGATAAAAATAAAATACCTATAAAGTGAACAGGAGGCATGACAATAATGTACTATATACATGTAAAGATGACTGAATAAGACAGTGTGTGTAAAAGTATTATACATACAATTGTGAATGTTGGCATTTTTTTTCTTATAACCGAACTTATTACCGGCTGTCATATATTTTCTCTTACTATTCGACGATAAAAATAAAATACCTATAAAGTGAACAGGTGGCATGGCAATACAGCGTGAGTGTATGACAATAATACAGTGTGTGTAGGTATTATACAGTTGTGAATGTTGGCATATAAAGTGAACAGGTGGCATGGCAATAATGTGTGAATGACTGAATAATACAGTGTGTGTAAGTATTATACAATTGTGTTTTTTTCTTGTTACCGAACGTAGTACCAGTCAGCTAGCGGAAAAGCAATATTTTAAGTAGAATATTAGCATCCTTAGATACGTGCGTTGTTGCTATGGAATTACATAACTTGTTTCTCCTGCAAGATAATGTTTACCGAATATCATAGCTCTCCTGCTGTAAATTTTATTGTTTGTAATCTACACTAATATTTTAAAGAAGAAATGTTTGTAAGTTTGTATGTAGGGGGTAATCTCAGAAACTACTTATCAGATTTCAAAATTTTTGTTCACTAATGCAAAGCTTCATTATCGACGAGTGCTAAAGGCTATATTTTAATATGATAGATATTGGTTTTCTGTATTAAATTACGATATTTATAAATCAAGTCGAAAAAAAACGAGCTGGTGAGTTGCTTCATCGGCGTGCGCTGAGGAAACGTTTTGATGTATGTGAAAATAATATATGACAATAAAATCGGCCTTAAAGATGTCTATAAAAAAGTTTCCCACAGCATACATCCAACTTTAATATTTAAGCTACAATAACTGCTTTTATGTCTCAAAAAAATAAGAAAAATAAGTAGGCAGTGTTTGTTGAAGACATTAGCAAAAAAATAGGTACACTAATCAAAATAAATCAATACATTATCACGGGTGTTAAATAGAGATAACATTTTCATTTACTGTAAGTGTTCAGGTGGTATAGTTATAGAGATATCATGAAATTAGTAACGTGTGGCGTGGAACAAGACGCGTAGGTCTACTAGATAGGTAGCGTGCATCTGAGCGGGGACGTCTTGCAATATACATATATCTAAAAAGGCAAATAAACGACACAAATAAACAAACTCGCTTCAAAACTTTACGCGAAGCGAAACTTCGGACAACAGCTAGTAAGTAAATAAATAAATAGCTAATACCGCCTTTTAAATCAATAGTTTCAATTTTAACGAGGACGTTGTATTAATTTATTGTAATGACAGGCTGTTGTTTGCTGGAGTCGCCCTACCCAGCTCCCCCTTCAATTCAGTCGCTCGTGGGGAAAGCTTAAATCAACCTTTTAGCCTATGGCAATTTGCTGCCGTGACTGTTGATGCTGGGGATCAGATTACAGCGCCGAGCAAAGTGATTGATGCCTCTTAGATATATTGATTGGATCCCGCTGACTGGGATATGCCGCTTCGTAAGAAAATGGATGGTAGGCATCTAAAGAAAATAAATATTACAAGGACGTGATTTTACTTTGATGACTTGATTGTTGTATAGAGCGGGAGCTGTAGGTATTTTAGCTTGAAAAAATCGGGAGATGCAATTTACTTTTACACGACTGCCCAATATAAAGTAGCGTAATATGTTCAGGGTTACTATCAAAACTTCTAAACGATTAAACCAATTAAAAAGTGTGTGGTATTGCTATTATGTTAAAAGAAATGGGTACATGCCGCTACCCCTTGCTTGTATATAAGGAGAAAGCAGCGTCTTTAATATAAATCGCCGTGTTACGCAAAGCGTGTTGACAGCCATCATTTGACAGTTTATTATTTTTTCGTTCTACCTCTTCGCGGCTGAGTAACAAAAATAAGTATTTGGAATAGTATAATTTAGCAAAATAAATTATAAAAGCGTTCTATTATTACACGAATATCCAACATTCCAGAAATATACATGTGTCTGTATGAAGAAAATACATAAACCACAAATATTTCACAAAAAAACCGTGTTACAAATAATTATAAATACAATAGTTCACTTCCTGTAACGGCAGTCGTATTGTTTATTATTTTTAATATACGAGTATTTACTTGCTGGTAATATCTATAGTTTCTAATCGATTAAATCGATCATCTGATGTATGATTACTCCATCGCTGGATGTGTGCTTCCCAGAGTTACTGAAGTCAAGGACTTGGGAGTTTTTTTCGACCCCAAGTTAAACTTTAAGGAACATATTAGACAACTATCTACAACTTCTTTCAAGCTTCTAGGGTTTGTGATACGGCAATCAAAGCACTTCAATAATATTCGGGTTATGCGCACGTTGTACAACTCGATTGTTAGAAGTCGCATGGAAACGAATGCAGCTATTTGGAATCCACATGAAGATACTTATACCCTCATGCTGGAAAAGGTACAGAAGTGTTTTTTGAGATTTCTGTACTTCAAGCAGTACGGATATTATCCATTTTTGTATCCGACTGCATTTATCACAGGCATGGTTGGCTATAATTCTCTCTGTCTCAGAAGAGAAATGCTGACCATGTCCTATATTTTCAATCTAATTCGTGGTAAAACTGATAACCCTAGCTTACTAGCCAAGGTGGATCTATTCATACCAAATAATTATCTCCGTGCTCGATCGCACCATCTTTTCGCGGAGCCGTTCTCGCGCACTAACCTTACGAGGTGGAACTTGTTGGCGCGTGCTTTGCGGCGCTTAAATGAAATTCACTCGATGGCACCAGATTTTGATCTTTTACCGCCAACCCTCACTTGTTTAAATTGCAAGCTATTAATTATTTATTCTTACATGATAGCTAGTATTATAAGTGTCATTCTATTTGTATAGTTATGGTAATATCTTTATTAATTTTACTTCTCAATGCCTTGGTTTTACTGTTATGTTGATTAGTAATAAGTGAATAAACACAATAAATAAATAAAAAAATAAAATAAATAAATAAAAAACGAATGCATATTTTATATACTTAAAAAAATCAACATATTATTCTGTGAGTTTTATTAGTAATATTGTAATTTTTATTTTATTTTATTTGGTAAACAAACAGCGTTAACGAGTAACAATCACAAAATATAAAGAATAATACACCTATGAACTGTTTATTAATTGTTAAACTCCGTTAATTACACGTATTTCGTTATTAGTGTTTTATTATTTAATAGAAATGAGAATATACAAAAAAAAAATAAAATGGTGATGCGGGATAAACATAAGTGAGATTTACATTTATCTCACACGAAATTTTACGTAGGAATTGTAATTATATTTTTTAATTGGCACTGATGATGATGAATAATATATTATAAACACTGTTTAGATAAGATTAGATAGACATTAGATGAGAGAGGGAGGGACCAAGGACTGAAATGATTTTCTAATGATTTTCTTGAAGAGGCTTTTACCGGATGCGAAAACATCAACCTAACCCGTTATTGTACGTTGTCAGCTCTATTTATTGAGGAGTGCTTGGGATGTAAGTACGTCGTCAGGGGATGTACGTTGTAGGGGATGTACGTTGTCAGCTCTTTTTATTAGGGAAAGCTGTATCTTTTAATATAAAACAGGTGCAGGTCCCGAAGAATGATTTCACCAGATATGCACTGTCAAATATATTATTGATTATATTGTAGAGACACATCATATCCTAGGTAATATGTGTAGGTAATGTCACGTTGGACTTTTCCTTAATATATCATTGTAAGCTTTATATTTATTTTTATGAATCTATCTTCAAACAGCCCCACTAGTTGGGACGCCATTTGTAAAGAAAATTTTTACTACTACTTATTCTTTTTCTTTATCTGCGAGATATGATTTTATAATCTATTTCTCGATATGTTATGTTACGATGCTTTCAATGTCTATTGGCCCACCACATTGGGACGGCATATGTCAGAGAAGATTTTACTATATCTATTTCAATATGTTACCACCATACAACGACAGTGATAATATTACCTTCAAGAGGATAGGCTTCCAATACCTTGCCTAATAATTTCCCTCCTTGTATTTACTTCCTCAATGAAACAAATCTTCTCCAATTAATAATCCATATATTAAACCAAAATGCATATTTAAACAATTAAAATTATAACTTTTTCTATTTTAGTTTAAGTACTATTATTGTGAATTATATTTATAATAATGAGCGCCTAATTCACCACAAAATATTTACAATTTATTCTTTGAGTTATTTTCGATCGATTATTTGTCGATGACAACAATGGCTGCGTTCAGTCGATTGTTAATAAAATAATATTAATAATGATAATGCATGAGTTTAAATCTCCGCCGTGAAATTCGACAATTAGATTCTAATCCTTTATTTATTTAAATGTGTTCAATGTCAATTTATATTGAAACATGAATCGTAATGTTTACATACAACAATAAAATTACTTATAAACTAACACACTGTTAACTAGTCGATGGCGTTCCAGTGATATAATGAATTTAAATGACCGCAGTCGCTAATGCCCGATATAAACTACGACCTGGTTACCATTCAGTCCACTGAATGTCCATATGGTTTTCGTTCTATTATTTCTATTAATACTATTCCCTCCCCGTTATCCTTGAAACCCCATCGATCAGTCAAAACAAAAAAACCTTAATATAATCTACAATTTTCCTTATCTTTAATTTTATTCTAACATTCAGTATAATTCGAATGTTTCCTTAACTAGTTTCCAAATTAAAAGCACATTATATAATGGCTGGTGTCTGAATCAACGGAGTTAGCAAAGGCTAACTCTCTTCCAAATTAAATAATAGTCTGACTAGAGGTTTACCTCGTAGAACTATCAACGACTATTCATATCAATCGATGTTAAATGCCTCATTTTTAGTTAACGTGCAAATATGTAGAAATCACGCATTTACGTTACTACTACTTATCATTTCTAATAATTTCCAACAAACCCCCCAAAACTCTAATATTTATAACCCCAAAAAATATACAACAATGACAATATTTGTTTGCTAGCTTCGGCCCAAATAATTAAATAACGCCAGCTTCGGCAAAATAAACTTACATATTTTTAGTACATCTTTGCCGACAATGACTCTCGGCTATAATTCCCGTATTTACAGCTGCATTCACATTATGCACTTATAACTAATGTCAATTTCTTCGATGCGTGTCGCCTTTCTAGAAATCTGCCATCACCAAGAAGAATGTCTCTTTAGAAACCTCAACCGCTTCGCTATCGTACTGCAATTTTCAAGCCGTTACTGCATTCTCATCAATGTTTTTCCCTTATTTCGACGCTAATTTATACACCTCCGAAGGACGTTCGCAATGTTGTGATCTCAATCTGACGTTTCAGTTTGATTCGTTCGCCATCTTGGATATAATTTTCGTATTGCCCCCGACGAAATCTCGTACTTCTATTTTATATGAAATGTTGGATTTTTTTACATGCCAACCCGCGTAGCTCTCTCGATTCACATTTTTAGCACTGGATTTCTATTATTTGTTCGTTTTTTAGTGTCCTTGTAAAAAGCGCATCAATGGCGATTGCGATAAAGCGTTTCTGTGATGTACGATCTGCACACTTTATACGAATTTAAATGAACTGGGCACTAAAATGCTTCACAGCATCTCAGTGCCCTTATTTTAAACTGTTTATTCTTACATCTGAGCACCAAAATATACTTTTCTTTCCCAAACTTTCGCAGCTTTAGAGCGTGCAACTAAAATTTCTTAATGGATGCCGGAAGCAACACGTCCATCCCTTTTATAACACCCTTATCGATATGACCTTTTTTGATAATTTAACCCACAACTATTGACTAATCAATCATAAAACGATCTGATTTATCTATTTTTTTGTTAAATAACGCTCTGCCACATTGGTAACAAACGAATTTCTTAACGATAATTCGTGCTTCTAATTCTACAAATGATTTTAAGTATTTATTTTACGTATTATGAGAAATTGATGTTTCATATTCGGCGGGAAATCATCATACTTTGACTTAACCTTGCCGCCTTTCTTGTGCATCGTTTCCGCTTTCGCATTTGAAAGCGAAATAATATAACTATTTTATTTCAATTTTATTTATTGATAGTATTTTTATCTAGTAATTCCTCTATTTTAATTAAGTGTTTCTAAATTTCCTCATTTTAACTATTAAATTTTATTTTGACTGGCAATTATTTGGTGAAAAATTCTTTGGACATCATCGATTCGGCTTTCTTCCATCGATGTCGATTATGTTTTCCAATTTCTCTTAATAATAAATTAAATGTTCTTCAAATGACTTTATCAATATTGCTATTAATTCTCCCATAATTCCTACTATTTAATGAACCCCTTTTTATATTTCTTTGAAAAACCAATCGGTCGACTTTTTTAAGACCATAAACATGCTTCTATTGTCTATTTGTCAATTATTGATATTTACGTCGATTTTTCGTAAAAATCTCAAAATATGCTAATTTCTTGCCAAATATTCCTGATTGTCTATATTTAAACCCCTAATAATGTCCTTAACTCTCAAAAACTACTCAAACCCTTTTATTTATGTGACTCTGGCACTGCGCTCTATAGTTTAGCAACGGCCCTTCTTTCATCTGTCAGTTTTTAGTTCCTAATTAAATCGCTAGATGTCACTATGATCTTTTTCAAGTACAATTTAATTTTAAATTCGATTAATCTATTTTCGGTTAGCTTAGAGCTGCTAAGCGATCATGTGATGATTTTCAGATCATTACAATACCCCCTCCCAAAATCTCTGCTTGCCCTCAAGCAATCATATCACATATCTTTCGTGTTATCTGTTTAATCTCCAACCGCTTATTCATGATGTTTGTAATATAATATTAATGTTAATAATTTTATAGAAATAACTATGTAACTCCTACGATATGTTTGTACTATAATGTCAATGATAATATTTTACGTTTAATTCACGTACCTTTACGATATGTTTTGTACTATAATGTCAATGATAATATTTTACGTTTAATTCACGTACCTTTACGATATGTTTTGTACTATAATGTCAATGAAAATAAGTTTACGTTTAATTCACGTACCTTTACGATATGTTTTGTACTATAATGTTATGATAATATTTTACTTTTATAATTTCTCACTTTCTCCTCTATATCTCACCTCAATAATATGATACCTATAATAATAATAATGATGAAGATTCCAAACACTCCTGTTGCAAATTTTAAAATTTATATAATATATTCCTACTTCACCTCCTCTCTTTCGCTTCAACATGCGTCCGCTCAATTAGGAAATAAACCCGAGTCCTCGACCATGTCTCCACCTACTTATTCTGTTCTATCGACCAATCTATAAATACTCTCAATACATTAATATAATAATTATAATATTTCTCTCCGTTGCAAAATTTAATATTTATATAATATATTCCAGCTCCTCCTTCTCTTTTTCGCTTCAACATGCGTCCGCTCAATTAGGATAAACCCGAGTCCTCGACCATGTCTCCACCTACTTGTTCTGTTCTATCGATAATCTATAAATAATCTCAATACATCAACATAATAATTATAATATTTCTCTCCGTTGCAAAATTTAAATTGATTCCGTTTATTTCTTCTCCGTTCACCCACTCCGCTCAATTAGGATTTAACCCGAGTCCTCGATGGTGAACATTTTAACTGTCTAACTCCTCAAAAAATTAGTTTGAATATGCCTAAGTCAGAACAATGCACTTGAACAGGCTCTGGTCGTCCCTTAATGTTCTAGATTTAAAAAAAAATCGTGACATTGTCCCAACCAGTCGCATAGTAAGTTTTTTATTCAATATAGTATGCTATTTCACGCTGGGCTTGTCCTTCTGCTATTTACTTAGACACAATCTCAAGTTAGATAACCTGACGATTGTTAATAGGTTCTTCACTAGTCTATTGTTTGTGATTTTAACGTACACTGTAAATGGTTTCTAACTCTCATTCGTTATTTCAGAAATTGGAAACTGAATTTATCCTTACACCCCTTACTTACTTCTTCCTTTCACTTGGTTCCTTTCATCCTATCTTTCATACCAAATCAATCCCCTCCTTCATCACAACTTATGTTGGTTTACTAATTAACAAATGTATTTTTCGTCCTCCTTCTCTCACCCTCCTGGATCGCTACTATTTATCTCCTTCATAACATAAACTAAATCAATATCCGGCCTATTCTAATTTCGCAACCCTATAATAACCCCCTTGGTGCATGTAACCATAATGCCACCGTAATAATAATAATCCCATTGGGTATCTGAGCTCCTCCCTGTCGAATCTAGACCATATCCGACTCTGGGTGTCAACTCGTCCAAAAGCGTAGACCTGATCAGGGTCACGCGTTGAGGTGCGACCTCAACCTTGCCGAGACCTCCATATATACTCCCTCGCAGTTACCAAATACAAAACAAAACCATGGACCCGAGCAGTGGCTCCAACTCCGAAGACCGCCCACTTCAGATAAAAATTCCCATAAATATTATAGTCGCTCTAAAAATTAGCGCTATTTTTCGATTCTAATTTCTTCATCCCGCTCTAAAATAGCGAGACGTCGACAATACCACCAAACATTCTATACTAAATACCAATATTAATATGACTCTCCATTCATCTTATAGTCGCTTTCTATATAGCACTATAACTCAATTCCAAAAATATATTTTATAATAATTATAATAATGATTCTAATCTGGCCCTATACAGTCTCAATAATATAACGATCAACCAACTTTATCAATAACAATAATCCATCGACTTTACTAATAATACTTTGGAATCTTCTCTCCAATATAATAATCGTATCCCGATACTGCTTTGCCATTTTAGTTCAAACAAACAAAAAAACTTATTACACTAATGAGATTCCTAATCATGTTCGTTTGTATTTCTTCGCTTTAGGTAGGAATGATTGGACAACAAGTTGTAGGTGATTAGGATAGGATTTAGGATAAGATAGGATAGGATATGAAAGGAATACTTGTTGCTTAAAACGAAGAGATTCAAACAACACAACGCTCTTTTCGACATAACTCTTCCCCAATTTTGCAAAACAATACCACTCCACTAGATACCCAAATGAAAAAACTGTCAGCTTATTAACAATATTTTACAACTCAACGATTTCACGAGGTGCATTCTCTCATACATATAAGTATCAAATGGATAATATGTTTAGTAAATGTAACTGTATGCTATATATATATATATATATGCAATAATGTGTGATTCTAATGTGATAAAAATTAAAACTATAATGCTCAACTAAATGTGTAAGCTAATATGTATTGTGATTAAAATATTTCTGATTTATTGTATACTGCTTTTGGTGTATGGCATTAATGATTTGTTGCTATTAAGACTTTGTAATGGAATAGAAATAAGGAATGTGATAGGATAGGTAGTGTATGATAGAATGGTAGGATAGGAATGGTGATAGGATGATGGATAGGATGGTAGGATAGGAATGGTGATAGGATGATGGATAGGATAATATCTAGTACTAGTAAGGAACAGGAAAATGATATTATCTGTAATGTAATTTATAACTTGAAAAATGATGAAATCTAATGTTTGATATATCGTGTTAAAATAATTTATTATTTTAGTATAATAATACAATACATACACAAGAACACACACCCCGCTACAATCAATAACTCTGATATTCAAAATAATCTGCCGGTCATTCTCTCAATAAAATAATAATAACCGCCATGACAGCTAATATAATAATATTATAATGCTATGACAACCACAAAACATACCATCAAAAAACCGTGAGTTTTTTTTTAATACTCCCAATAATCTATTGAGCTTCTATAACTAATCACTCAACCGATGGAACCGTAAGGTTCTTTAATCACCCCTTACTAATTTTTAACATATCTTTTATGTGGCATCGCCCTATGGCTTTACCTTCTGATTTTATATATAAGTAAGTATTTAAGTATGTTTTTACTAAGTATGTATTCCAAATGTCGGCAACGTCCTCATATTTGGTATCTATTTCCAATTCTCCTATAATATTCTGTATCGTACCATCCGCCGACATCAGTTGTATATTATTGCATTTGTTATCAACGCACAATCCTGAAATAGTGTTATATTTTTTTTTCTCCCTATTATATTAACAGAAGATCCTGTATCTACTAATGCTTTTAATTTAAAATTATTTAGCCTTACATAAATATAAGGTCTCTGATCCATATCATTACTATTTAGGGTATTATTAAAAATGCGAACCGACGACCCCCTCCCAGCCATCGAGTTCTCTATTCGTTTCCCTGACTCCGTGATCCATGAGCTATTTCAGGGTCTCCAGATTCCCTATTCCGTCGGACGTCCCCTGTTTTATTATCAACGATCTCGCTATTCTTCACGCAGCCAGTACATTCCCTAATGGTAAACCCTTCTAACCTGCATCCGAAACAGATTTTACCGCGAATATTAGGACAAAACTTAAAATGATGCCCTACTTCCTGACATTTAAGGCACTTCCTGTGACTCTGGTTTCCAGGCCCAGTCAAATCAGAATAATTCGATCTCCCCGTATTAAACGCATTTACAGTATATCCACGTCCGCGTCCCCTATATCCAGTGAAACCTCCCCGATTATTATTCCTATTATACACTATATTCTCTTTTGAATCAGAATCAGAATCAGAATCAGAAATTTGTTTATTTGACTACTTTGGTATTTACATGGGGTCCCTGCGGCCGGTGGGCCGATCAGGGGTGTGACAGCTGCTTATGTTCTAGGTGAATCTGTGTAGCTGTATTTTATTTATTCATAACAAACTGTTACAATTTATCATGTGTTTCGTTGGTTTGTGTTATGCTTAATCCTAACTTAACTATCTTAACCTAAGAGGACGGGGAGCCACCGCTTCTTTGGGCCAGCGCCTGAAGTTTCTCTTATCCCGATTGTATTCGATTTCTCCGATTCTATAGTTGCTTCGCAGCGGATTAAAGTCTCCGTGGGCTAGGTATGCGTCGCCTGGAGCTTCGAGATCTTGTATTTGTAGATTGGCTATTTTTTCCAACATTTTGTGATGGAGGTCTTCGGCGCGTAGGTGCCAGGCTTCTATGTCAGCCATTTCCCATATCGCCTCCGTCGTTGTTCTTTTCGGTATTCTCTTTTGACACGGTCGCGACGGTTTTATTTTGAAAATGTTTGAAAGGTTTTGCAGTCGTCTCCTTTTCTAAATATTGTTCGAAGTTCATCGCATATTTAACTAATTCTTCTATTGTCGTTAAGATTTGAGAGCCTAGAATAGGTTTGTACCTATCCGCAATATTAATTTTAAGAATCTCCAATAACATTGACTCTCCAATTTGCTCTTTTAAAAGGGCATTCAAACCCCGAACTTCAGTTATGAATTCCTGGATATTCTGCGACGGCTTTTGTTTCAAATTGCGTATCTGACTATCAATTTTAATTTGATAATTGATTGGTTCAAAACGCTCTACTAATTTTGCCTTTAACTGCGACCAAGTCAAATCATTCGTCCTAATTGACCTAAACCATTTCAGGGCTGCTCCACTCAACAATTCAGTAAACGATTGTATGAGCTCCTCACTGTTTGCACGACGCGATCGTAGTCTATCCTCACATGATTCTATAAACTCTAAGACAGAATGTTCCCCTGAAAAACGTAGACCCCATTTATATATGTCATTGTACCCCGATTGCACAGGTTCGAAACGTGGTTTTATAGATTTCCTCTTCGCATCTCTTCCTATTTCTAATTGCGACAATTTTCTTTCTAACTCTTGAATCTTATCCGCCATTTGCTCCCTTTCCCTATCCAAAAACATTTTATTTTCCTGGTCTACATCCAGGTTCCATTGAGACACAGTGTTATAAAAATCTTCTTTCTGCCTAATTCCAAACAATGGTTCCACACGTCCCTGAGATATATCTCTCTCCAGCCTTCGTTTTTTCGATGACGAAGCTGTTTGAGACATTATGATGTCTACGTCTATTCTTAATTTATTTGTCGTATTTAATTTATTTTATTTTAATTTAAATAAATTTAATTAATTTATTTTATTTATTTTTATTTTGATTCAAAATAAATTTAATTTATTTTATTTTTTATTTAAACGAATTTATTTTATTTTATTTTATTATTGATTAAACGAATTTAATTAATTTATTTTATTTTGATTCAAAACTAATTCAATTTATTTTATTTATTAATTAAACGAATTTAATTTATCATATTTTATTCAAAGCAAAAGGTTGACGATTGCTATTGTGCCAAAGGTTATTATCCGCGGCGTCCTGATTACAATTATTTTAATTTATTTTAATTCCAGCCTAATTCTTAATAAAATCTATTTCCAATCAAATTTGTTTATTTTATTTTTAAACTATTCTTATTCCCGAGGTACTATTTTAATCACCGATTCAATTACGACGATTGCAGTCAATATGTGTACATAATGTACAATAAACGTTAAATTATGTATATAGGCAGATTTCCAGAAACAACACACATATACAATATATCAACAATTCGCAATGCTAAATATACAGTTATATCACACGATTCATGTTTCTATATTTTTTATTTATTAAATGCCCAAATTACGATCGATCGAATAATTTACTATTTATTTTATTTAGAATCCATCAAGGCCCCACACGTTGGGACGGCATATGTCACGTTGGACTTTTCCTTAATATATCATTGTAAGCTTTATATTTATTTTTATGAATCTATCTTCAAACAGCCCCACTAGTTGGGACGCCATTTGTAAAGAAAATTTTTACTACTACTTATTCTTTTTCTTTATCTGCGAGATATGATTTTATAATCTATTTCTCGATATGTTATGTTACGATGCTTTCAATGTCTATTGGCCCACCACATTGGGACGGCATATGTCAGAGAAGATTTTACTATATCTATTTCAATATGTTACCACCATACAACGACAGTGATAATATTACCTTCAAGAGGATAGGCTTCCAATACCTTGCCTAATAATTTCCCTCCTTGTATTTACTTCCTCAATGAAACAAATCTTCTCCAATTAATAATCCATATATTAAACCAAAATGCATATTTAAACAATTAAAATTATAACTTTTTCTATTTTAGTTTAAGTACTATTATTGTGAATTATATTTATAATAATGAGCGCCTAATTCACCACAAAATATTTACAATTTATTCTTTGAGTTATTTTCGATCGATTATTTGTCGATGACAACAATGGCTGCGTTCAGTCGATTGTTAATAAAATAATATTAATAATGATAATGCATGAGTTTAAATCTCCGCCGTGAAATTCGACAATTAGATTCTAATCCTTTATTTATTTAAATGTGTTCAATGTCAATTTATATTGAAACATGAATCGTAATGTTTACATACAACAATAAAATTACTTATAAACTAACACACTGTTAACTAGTCGATGGCGTTCCAGTGATATAATGAATTTAAATGACCGCAGTCGCTAATGCCCGATATAAACTACGACCTGGTTACCATTCAGTCCACTGAATGTCCATATGGTTTTCGTTCTATTATTTCTATTAATACTATTCCCTCCCCGTTATCCTTGAAACCCCATCGATCAGTCAAAACAAAAAAACCTTAATATAATCTACAATTTTCCTTATCTTTAATTTTATTCTAACATTCAGTATAATTCGAATGTTTCCTTAACTAGTTTCCAAATTAAAAGCACATTATATAATGGCTGGTGTCTGAATCAACGGAGTTAGCAAAGGCTAACTCTCTTCCAAATTAAATAATAGTCTGACTAGAGGTTTACCTCGTAGAACTATCAACGACTATTCATATCAATCGATGTTAAATGCCTCATTTTTAGTTAACGTGCAAATATGTAGAAATCACGCATTTACGTTACTACTACTTATCATTTCTAATAATTTCCAACAAACCCCCCAAAACTCTAATATTTATAACCCCAAAAAATATACAACAATGACAATATTTGTTTGCTAGCTTCGGCCCAAATAATTAAATAACGCCAGCTTCGGCAAAATAAACTTACATATTTTTAGTACATCTTTGCCGACAATGACTCTCGGCTATAATTCCCGTATTTACAGCTGCATTCACATTATGCACTTATAACTAATGTCAATTTCTTCGATGCGTGTCGCCTTTCTAGAAATCTGCCATCACCAAGAAGAATGTCTCTTTAGAAACCTCAACCGCTTCGCTATCGTACTGCAATTTTCAAGCCGTTACTGCATTCTCATCAATGTTTTTCCCTTATTTCGACGCTAATTTATACACCTCCGAAGGACGTTCGCAATGTTGTGATCTCAATCTGACGTTTCAGTTTGATTCGTTCGCCATCTTGGATATAATTTTCGTATTGCCCCCGACGAAATCTCGTACTTCTATTTTATATGAAATGTTGGATTTTTTTACATGCCAACCCGCGTAGCTCTCTCGATTCACATTTTTAGCACTGGATTTCTATTATTTGTTCGTTTTTTAGTGTCCTTGTAAAAAGCGCATCAATGGCGATTGCGATAAAGCGTTTCTGTGATGTACGATCTGCACACTTTATACGAATTTAAATGAACTGGGCACTAAAATGCTTCACAGCATCTCAGTGCCCTTATTTTAAACTGTTTATTCTTACATCTGAGCACCAAAATATACTTTTCTTTCCCAAACTTTCGCAGCTTTAGAGCGTGCAACTAAAATTTCTTAATGGATGCCGGAAGCAACACGTCCATCCCTTTTATAACACCCTTATCGATATGACCTTTTTTGATAATTTAACCCACAACTATTGACTAATCAATCATAATAGCTGGGGATTTAGTGCGATGTACCCTGCATTTTGTGATTAAAGGCTCATACTTGGCACAATTGTTCCATAGGTGATCCTGAGTGGATTTAGACCGGGAGCCATCGGCGACCACCCCGGGGGTGGCGGGGGGAGGGGGTGGAAATTTGATTCCGCCGCGCGTCACTTTGAGCCCTATATCTCTCAGACTATAGGTACCAGGGGAAGTAGAATATCATTTTCGGATAATTCAGTAATGACAAATTCATTTCGAGAAGAAAAAAAATACCTATCCATAGAAAAAATATGAAATAATTGGTAAAATCCAAAAATCGTTGCCATCTTTTTTTTACTTATACGAAGTTTACTTTTTAACCGTAAGAGGTATCGGTATGAAAAAAATATATTCTGAAAGCCACACTTTTCTAAATTATAGACATATACTTTTTATTGGACTGGTATTGCAAAATGTGAGGGAAAAAAATATAATTCATCGCACGGCAGACCGGCGTATTACGTCCGTTACGCAGAGACGGGCATCGATCCAAGTTAGATAAGTACTTATCGGATTATTTAGTTTCTGCGACAGGCCAGTGAGTTAAAAACAAGAAGTAAAATCGTTATTATTATTATTATAACTATATTATTATTGTTTTTTCAAAATAATTCATCATTCACACACCGTACCTAACTGATATTTGTGCTTATATACCTTAAATACCTAATAAGTATTAATTTGTCTGCAATCCCTACCACTTCGTTGAAAAAATAATAATTAGTAGTATATATGATACAAGAACATACCTACCCATACTTACTTAATTGCTAGAAGAAACTATTAAAACACTGAAAAAAGGCTATTCTTTTGAATGCCCATTTTCAAATTTCTCATTTCATTTTAGGTGAAACAGGGGCATTACCCTCGCTCTTCGTGGCCCTATAACTGAAAAATTTATGGGCTAGACTTTACAAATTTTATACCAATTTAGATGATGAATTTGTACTTTTAGCTTTTAAATGTATGATTAACTTTAATCTTATTATTTAACACTTTACTGACTACTTTGTATATTACCTACTATCAAAAACTTTTAGTACGTTTTCGAACCTACTCGAATTATTGACTATTTCAATTATTAGGCGTCTATGTTGATTATTTAACTTTTTACTGACTATTTTAGTTAGTATGTTAAGTAAGTAACTCTTAGTAGGTACCCATTCAAATTATTAACTCTTTTAATAAATAAGCGTTCATTTTGTTTTGTAATAAGATTTTACAATAATTAGCTTTTAGTAGGTTCCAAAGTTTCTGAGATACTATTTTTCCAATCTAATAGCTAAATTCTTAACAACCTACATATCTATGTTAAGTAAAGATTAGAGAAGTAATTAGACTACCTAATACAAATATTTTGCCACGTTCAAGAGCGATTTTTAGCCACCAATTGGACACGACGTAAATGTTATGTATGTTATAGACTTAATACGTCCTATCTATACTTACTAAATATAAAACAAACATTATAGTTTTTACCTTAGGTAGTCGCAATATCATGACAGCAGAGAGATACTGGTGGCGTTTCCCAGAACCTTTGTGCACCCACAGCTCCTCAAGCTGTGTAATTGTGGTAATTTGCACTTCTGCTGCTGGTCTGCGAACTCAGTATCCACAGTCAGTAGAATAATTTTCGTCAAGCCATGAGCGACAGTGTCAGATACATGCACCACCATTCATCGTGGTTACGTATCACGTAACTACGAAGAAACGTACGCGTTGTGTCACGTGTGATATTGGTTAAGTATTTGGTCCACCTATGTTGCAAACTTCCTTGCCGTTATCAGAGCAAACAATCCTTCCTTAAGCAATTGTTCATCATCCAATTGGCCTAAGCTTTGGGTAGTTTCGTCGTAGCAGTGACCCGTTTTCTTTGAACGTTTTCCTCTGTTAATATTTTTTATGCTTTCGTTGTTATGTCCCAAACCATATTTAATTTTGAAACCCTGTAAGTTCTTTGCAAAGAAATGGTATACATACTGGTGTACCTATTCTCCAAAGTCTTTCTATGGCCAAAACTCAGTATGTGTACTTATACAGATCCATCTAGAATTTTCGCTGAGACTTGTGGGGCGTTTGGAACGGTTGCAGTTCCAAAAATACTGGTAATCGATTTTAGTAGGTCTGACCTTCTTCCAGATCGCAATTTACCCATTGAAGAAAGTGCTAGAGGACTGGCTTGGTTTTCTTGCGCCAAGAATGAATTGAGATCTTCTACTCTGTGCTCACAGGTTGCAAAATAAAGTTTGCTGAATAGACTGTAGTCATTCTCAAGGCCTCTTATCTTTGCTTTCGTTTTGCTCTCACTCTTTTTTATGTGTTTTAATAACTTGTATATTTATATTGTGTATATACTTGTTGTATAAGGAGATATTACTAAGTTTGGTTGGATCCAGTAAATATTTTAAGAGTTTGTGTGTAATCTTCCTTCACAAATGTTATGTATTTAAGAGCAATAGCTTTATAAGATCAATAACTCTTTGCCGCTTTTTCTTATCTTTCTATTCTGTGATGTGTAAAATAATATTATGTTGTATAATGAAGAAGTAATCACAAACTATTTAGCGTAAAGATGAATGCAAGAGTAAAAATAGGTCCTACCTACATCTCCCTTTAATATGGCATTCATTTGCTCATGTGCTTGGTCCTTAGCCATCCCCGTAAATTTGCGATAACTTTTTCGATCCAGAAATTACACATTTTCAAAATGCTTTAATAGCTCTCTGCGCGGCAGATAAATTCTTTCACTGTTTACTACTGAACTGAGTGGGTCGACCAAAAGATTTACCCACTCAGTTAGGTACGGTGTGTGAATGATGAATTATTTTTATTAAATAGAAAAAAGCAATAATAATATAATTATCATACTAATTATTACTATTGTACTTGTTATTTTTAACACACTAACCTATCGCAGCAACTAAATAATCCTATAAGTACTTATCTAACTTCGCTCGATGCCCGTATCTACTTAGCAGGCGTAATACACCGGTCTGCCGTGCGATGAATTATATTTTTTTCACTCACTTTTTACTATGAAAAGTCAAATAAAATATATACTGGTATAATGAAGATAAGTGTGGCTTTCGGAATATATTTTTAAAATACCGATAACTCTTATGGTTAAAAAGTAAACTTTGATTAAGTAAAAAAAAGATGTGAATGATTTTTGGATGTTACCGATTATTTCATATTTTTTCTATGGACCGGTATTTTTTTTCTTCCAAAAATGAATTCGTTATCATTGAGTTACCCGAAAATGATATTCCATTTGCCCTAGTACCTATCTTCCGAGAGATATCGGGCTCAAAGTGGCGCGCGGTGGAATCAAACTCCCACCCCCTCCCCCCGCCACCCGCGGGGTGGCCCCCGATGGCTCCCGGTTTAAAACCACTCAGGACCACCTAAGGAACAATTGTGCCAAATATGAGCCTTTAATCACAAAATGCAGGGTTCCGATACAAACTGTTGCACTAAATCCCCAGCTATAAAACGATCTGATTTATCTATTTTTTTGTTAAATAACGCTCTGCCACATTGGTAACAAACGAATTTCTTAACGATAATTCGTGCTTCTAATTCTACAAATGATTTTAAGTATTTATTTTACGTATTATGAGAAATTGATGTTTCATATTCGGCGGGAAATCATCATACTTTGACTTAACCTTGCCGCCTTTCTTGTGCATCGTTTCCGCTTTCGCATTTGAAAGCGAAATAATATAACTATTTTATTTCAATTTTATTTATTGATAGTATTTTTATCTAGTAATTCCTCTATTTTAATTAAGTGTTTCTAAATTTCCTCATTTTAACTATTAAATTTTATTTTGACTGGCAATTATTTGGTGAAAAATTCTTTGGACATCATCGATTCGGCTTTCTTCCATCGATGTCGATTATGTTTTCCAATTTCTCTTAATAATAAATTAAATGTTCTTCAAATGACTTTATCAATATTGCTATTAATTCTCCCATAATTCCTACTATTTAATGAACCCCTTTTTATATTTCTTTGAAAAACCAATCGGTCGACTTTTTTAAGACCATAAACATGCTTCTATTGTCTATTTGTCAATTATTGATATTTACGTCGATTTTTCGTAAAAATCTCAAAATATGCTAATTTCTTGCCAAATATTCCTGATTGTCTATATTTAAACCCCTAATAATGTCCTTAACTCTCAAAAACTACTCAAACCCTTTTATTTATGTGACTCTGGCACTGCGCTCTATAGTTTAGCAACGGCCCTTCTTTCATCTGTCAGTTTTTAGTTCCTAATTAAATCGCTAGATGTCACTATGATCTTTTTCAAGTACAATTTAATTTTAAATTCGATTAATCTATTTTCGGTTAGCTTAGAGCTGCTAAGCGATCATGTGATGATTTTCAGATCATTACAGTAATACGCAAGATTATCAAGTTTAAAAGAAGTGCCATACATTTTTTTCTGAATGTACTCTATTCATAGGATGCTGGTACCAGACTGGCTCTTGGTACCGGAATCCTGGTATTAGCCTGATACCAGCATCCTTGAGCCGGCCTGGTAGCAGCATCCTAGCGCCGACATTTTCATAGCAACAGCATCAGAGCAGCCAAACTGGCGCTAACATTTTGGTGAAACACCAATACGAGAATCCTGATGCTAACTTGGTGTCAACATTGTGGTGCCAGACTATCGCCAGCATCCCGGTGTCATTGTGGTACTGCCATCCTGTTATCTGCCTTTTACCAACATCCTGATGGCTAACTTATACCCCCACCCTGGTGTCAGCCCGATGCCGGCATCCTAGTGTTATCATGGTACCGGAATCCTGGAGGTAGCCTGATGCCAGCATACAGGTGTCAGCCTGGTGCCAGCATCCTAATGACAGCATCCTAATGACAGCCGGGAATCCCTTTTGTGACTCCCAATAGCGCACCCCCCCCCTTTCTCCCCCCCCCCCCCCCCCCCCCCCTCATGTAACTGGCCGAATTTGACCAGTTACATTTTTACTTTCATTTGTATGAAAGAAACTTACTGTTGGTTTGATCCACCGATATCGGTTACATATTGAAATGCAAAATGTATGGTATATTGAGTAAATCAACGGTTCAACTCATACTTTTACTTTTACTCACAGGTCACATATAGAAATCGGCCCTTAGCATATTGCGACCTGACAGGTTTGACGTTCGGTTATATATAATTATTATTGGAATAAAGTTCAAAACATACACACACACAAAGAGTAAAATACAAATACACACACACACCAACATACAAAAAAAAAGGAATAAGGAATTATTATTAAACCCAACACCAATATATAGTTATACATAAATGCAATGAATACATATTTAAAATAAATATACATACTAATATAAAATAATAATATACACAAAATGTACACAAATAAATTAAATTGAAATACCTCTAGTCTTAAACCCCACATATATATGTCTATTATATTTATAAATAAAAAAAACTAAGTATTTGCTTTGTTATGTATGTATAGCATTGTTATGTGTGTTTGCTTTATTATGTGTGTGCTATATTAGTATGTGTGCATTTTTTTCAACAACAAAAATACTTGATAAAGTTTTTGGTAAACACCGCTTATATATCAATCCTACCTTAATTATATATAAAGTATTCGCTTCACAATAACAAAGCGAACAATTAAGTTCCAAGTTGACGAAATATATTACTGCTCTACGGCCGAGTAATGAAAGCTATTTCGGTGGTTGTAATGATGTAATATGTAAGCGCTTGCCTTCTCTTTGTTGTTTTTAATTTATGAAGCAATTACTCTATGTTAAGCCTTATGACAACCAACAAATTAACGAAGTATGGCTCAAAAATGACTCTGCGTAACTGCGAAGTAGCTCTCGGTGTCTTAATTGGATTGTGTATTAAGTTTAATTAAAATGTCTAACATTGTCTACATTGTCTACAATCAGTCTAACATTAGACGAAACGGCGATTGTTAAAATTACATTATTAACGTAAATATTTTTTACAATACGTAAAACTCTACCTTATATTTCAGAGAGGATATTAAAAATATCTTTTGAAAATATTTGTCTCGGAAAAACTGAAAATTATCCTCGCTGATGAATTTTCCATCTATTTATTACATTCCATTGTTTTAGTAAGAATCCAGGAAGATATGCCTATTATTATATTACATCATTTTTGTGTTATTTTAACAACCTATAACATATAAAAAAAAACAATATGTTTCTACTTTCAACATGTTAGGTTAATATTACTTGTATCATTTTTACACTCAGGTAAACAAAATTTTATGAAAAAGAAATTTAATGATTAAATATATAAACATAAATCTGACAAATCCCTTCGGCTACGTAACGACCAAATTTGTTTGCACATCAGAACACCGTCGAATACGTAACGACCAATATTGGCTGCTTGCTCCCGGAGCGCACAGTAATATTATTTTCTAATTCGAACGCTTTCTAAAATCCATACCAAATATATATATTACAATAGATACATAGACGGCCTCTAAAATAATTTTGCGCGTCATTTTTGCGGATATTTCTGGTAAAATTTCATTGTCAAACATCATCATTCTTTTTTTTCGAGAAATCATCAAAATTATTATTGGTTTTTATGACCTAATATCTAAATATTTTTGAATATAAATAAGCAAAACGAAATATTACATTTAAGAGAGAATCTAATAAAGATCACGATAATATCTACAATTTCTAAATAGGGTTCCGTATTTTTCCGTAAGACAAGTACAAGTTAGAAATCCCGAGTTTTTTTCACTTATTCGGGTTTACCATATTTATTCAAAATTATCTAATTGTTTTACAAAATGAGATTTCAATATTCTGTATACGAAATTTCAATGCAATCATTGCACAGTTATTATTTTATGCTTGGTATAGTAGTTCCATAGTTATAGTACTTTTTATCGAGCGCGGCGATATTGCAAGAAATTCCAGTAAATTGCCGCAGATTGCCATGAAATTATGCCGCTACTCTATGGGTTAAGAATAAGATATTGACGTATGCAATCGAAATTTGCACCACGAGTGGAACTTTAAAATAATAAAACAATATAAGGCCATGCACATATGGTCATACGGTCATTACACGACTATAAAATATAAAAAAAATTATGTAATATTTTTAGGGTTCATTTATGTATAGTCGACGAAATCTTATTAGACAAAAGTGTCTTAAAAATACAATAAAGTAAACAGCGATTCCCAACAAGTCGTAACCATCTATTTTACTATAGAGATCAATTCTACCTGAATGGAAAACTTTAACAAACGCTTTGTAAATACAAACTGACCGCTCCTAAAATATTAATGTTATTCAGTCCAACCGTCAGAGGCTTTTGAGTATCTACATATTCTACTTTCTAATGATTAGTTGAATAGCTAACAATACAGTATATTTTGCAATAGGTAAATTGTAGAATGTGTATTTCAGAGAAATTATTAAAGATATGACTAATTACTAAAGATAAAAAAGCACTAAATACCAAACGCTTTTTAGAAATGTCACTGTCACAGTTACTCTAATTAATAGACCTAATCGGTTAGCTTTTTGGAAATTTAACGATCGTTCCGTTTGCATTATATTTTATTAGATATTGTTAAGAAACAGCACTTCGAAAATAAAAATATGTTGATAGTACAGCACGGATCAATGATCATGTAATATTACGACTTCATCCCTACTACTGCCAGTTAAATCCAATAGAAATAATGAGGAGCGATGTGATGTGTAGGAAAAACAATTTTAATCCAAAGTTAGGAGGAAGTTTATGACAGCTCGTTTATCGTAGAATCTCCTAATTCGGCAAACTATAATTGGAAACATTGTTGCGACCATGTTATTGAATGGAAGATGGATGTCTGAATTTCCGATTCCTTGTAATTATAGTTATAACTAAGCGATGACTATCGTAGTCATCGTGTCTACGATTCCGGGGATCCGGATATAGAGTGAGTGTGGAACATTTTGGTTTTGCCTTACTCCTGTCTTGTTTTTGTAAACTTTTTTACTTTCATTCCTTAGTACATCTATTAAATTTTAAGGATAAATCACTGTCTAATTCATTTGTTCATTTATAACTTCTTCGTCGCCTTTTATATTTTTATAAGTATCTATTTACAAAATATTTATTGATATCGTTTTCGTATTTCCTAATATTTTACTATGTTTACTAGGCTTTCAGCTTGAGTAGGTTAGGGATAATTTTTCTGCAACTTAATCTTTCAGCAAATAAAAAAAATCCTGGCCTATCCATCTTGACTATTTTAATGTTATTATTAAATATCGTTAATGGATGAAAATTGGAGCCCCGAAATAATTGATTAACATTCGGTTCTAAAACGATTGACGTTATATAAACTTGAACGTTTGCAAAATGTATGCATACGATTCATCTTCGGTCTACGTAAGTATGATCACGTGTCCGAATATAGGGCACAGGGAAAGTGGTTGCCAGTACGCCAAATAAGAAATGTTCATATTCTTGCTCTCCTATAACGTGTACTCTTCCAATTACCACCATCCTATATCCAAGAGCTTTTTGAACCACAAAGTTCCCACGGTCTCGTACTTCGGTCAGTCTCTGACAGTTTACCAAAAAATCCGAGTCATAATAGTGATTTCTATTCCTATTCTTTCTGTGTCCATGGTGCAAGACTCTGGAACGATCTCCCAGCAAACATACGAAACTCTCCTTCTTTACCATCGTTTAAGACTCACCTTAACGATTACTACCTTTCTAAGAAGTAACCAGTTCTTCCCTTTCTCACCTTTTCCTCTCCCAATTTCTTCTCCTCAGGCATTATTAGTTTTAAATTCTTCCACTTGTCTTTATGTAATGCAGACGGTCTGTATGTTATGTAATAATCTTTATTTTCACAATGCGCGCATGTACCACTGTGTTTAGGTTAGTTGTAAGACATTGCCATGTGGCAATAAACTTCCTATTTCTATAATAATTAAGTGCAAATTTATTATTATTCTTATTATTATTATTATTATCTATACCTAGTTGTTAACGACACTTTTGTCAGATAAGATTTCGTCGACTATATGTATGTTCGTCCATTTCTTTATTCCCCCATAACTTCTAAGTAATTCAACCGACTGAGAAAAGTGTAGTAATGTTAGAATCGTTATGTCATCTCGTGTGACATGAAGTACCTAAACTGTCTAAATGTAAAATATATAAAAAAGTAAGATACATACATCGTGTTTAATATGAGATGAAAGGCCTGATTGAGTAAATTTTGAAAATATATAGGTATCTATAAGGATAAATACATAAACAACTAATGTTATTTTAAAACCATTTTATTATTTCATCACAGAGGGTACCGACTGTGTGCGGCGGCGGCAACCGGCGCGAGGATATATGAAGCATCACGAGCGGCGCCCGATTGTCATGATATACCTGCCGCAGGGCGTGCGGCCCGGCGACGCCACACTCAGAAAGCCGGGTCAATGTGCTCATCTCACGTGAAGCCCCGCTAAGGGAAATTGCACAGCCGAAGACGTTACGGGCCTCAGGCAAGGCCCGTCGACTGACTCACAGAATGCGCGATCGTCTATAATCACTGAATGTTTATAGCGACATTACGCGTCAAATTTGATTTTACTATAACGAATATTGATATAAGAACTTTAAAAGGAACTCGAAATTATAAATACAATTATAAAAATATATTGTAAATAAAAAAAATATAATAAAAAAAACACGGCTGTCTTAATAAAAAGAAAACTTAAAATTTCAAAACACGTTATTTTTGAAATATTATATTTCACTTGACAATGGGTCTTTGATCTAAAGGAGAAAAAAGATTCCCATCCCAACTAATGTAGGGAAAGATTCCCATCCCTGCATACGTTTTGTAAAAACCGTTTTATTTAGAGAATATTAAAGAACCTACATACATTTAAAGCTAAATATTAAACAATAAAGCCTGCCTGCCTTAGGCGACTTTTATTCATATACTATGTTTCCATAAACATCAGCTTTTTACTCACGTTTTTATTAATAAAGTACAATAAAATCGGTTTGTTTTTTCGGATTTTCTATTTTTTGCTTTTCAACATGTTTTTATTTTTGTTGCTGGACATTCATTTATAAGAAAAAAACGATCGTCCACTAGGTCTTTATTACCAATGAAAAGCCTTTTAAATGATCAACTTTCGCATATTGAGTATTTTTTCTCAGTAACAAAGGGCTAAATCAAGAAAAGCTATGAAAAACTTTTAACTCAGGTTTTCAAGTAGAATAATCTTATGTAACGGAATTTCTCCTAATATCCAATAGCATCTATTTCATGAAAAACTAAAATTCCAAAAAAAATATATTGTTTTTCTTATTTTGTTATAATAAATAATGGAATAGAATAACTTTATTGTGTGAAATAAAACATTACATAAAGAAGATTACAATCTTTAAAAAAACAGTTAACGCACAAATGGCGGACTTACCTCTATAGCGATGTTTTAAACTCATCCTTTTGATAAATAAATTTTTAACTATCGTACCGTACACATAGAATAACAGTAATAAAAATACATGTTAATTAGTTATGCTATGGTTATAATATACCATGTTTACTATTTTTATAATTAAGGCATGCTTTGCTGAAGTTGTATGAAAGCACTAGGAAACGATATCGATTACAACAAATACAAATTTTTAAACTGTTTTAATTTCTGTCTAAAGCTTCATTTCTACTTGTGTGAACCTTATTTTATGTGATGGATGACTAAAGTGATATTCAGATTTCTCTAAACTCCGAACAGTGTACAGGCGGAGATACAAAATCGGCGGACAAAACAGTTTACAAACTGATGGTG
The DNA here is from genome assembly GCA_944548615.1 of Micropterix aruncella. Lineage (NCBI taxonomy): Eukaryota > Metazoa > Arthropoda > Insecta > Lepidoptera > Micropterigidae > Micropterix > Micropterix aruncella. The sequence goes on along the minus strand of OX155968.1, from coordinate 18,960,793 downwards.
ACAAAAACGGCGCGGTCGCGGGCGGCGCAGGCGGTTGTCTTGTGGACGTGACGGTTCTGCCCGGGTTTCCGAAGCAAAGCACCCACAAAATTGGTCAGAATTTACGACGCCCGGCGTTTTGCCTTCCGGAAGTTAGACACAATTACACGTACCGTTCCGTTAGCTATTCACGAAGCAACATTATTTATATCGAGAAAATAATAAACAGTAATCTTACAATTTTGATATATAATCTTACAAATTTGGGTATAATATGGTCAAAATTTTATAAATTTAACGTTTTCAATTGCCTTCCCTTTCGCGTTAATTTAGCGAACAATAACCGGGTTTAGTCAGTTAATTAGAGCGAAAACGAAGGCATTAGAGATTGCTAAATTTATGAAATCACACTGCTGTTCGCAATATTGGTAGGTACCAAATTTATTATCAGAGCTTTGGTGGAATTTTCTTCCGACTGGAAGAGAATATTATATAACAACATTAGTCTCCTGGTTGGTCATTATAAATTGACATTAATAACATATATTTTTTATAAAATAGATGGTAACAGCAATGCTACAAAATGAACGGCTACTCGTCCTTTTTTTTCGCAACCTTTGTGGAAAAAGAAGATTGAATTGGCTTATCCCTTATATATTCAATAAAATTCCTCTTTAAAATCTAATATAAAATATACAAAAGAAAAGGATAAAAAAGAATTAAAAATAGTTAGATTTAAAATAGGCGAAAGTGAAACATACATGTAAAAAACACGAATAAGATACATACACGCATATAAATAGGAAAGAAAACGAATTTACCGCGTGAAATTTGTAGGACCCGACGTTTCGGTGACGTTGCAGCCGCCGTTGTGAAAAAAAAAAATACCGCGCTCCGAGCCCGGCCCCCCACCACCGTTATAACCTACGCAGTGGCGGCAGCGGTTTGCGGCCTACCCGCAAAACAACGGACTGACAGCTCTTCAGTCTACCCTAGACAACGGCGGCTGCAACGTCACCGAAACGTCGGGTCCTACAAATTTCACGCGGTAAATTCGTTTTCTATCCTATTTATAATGTCAAACAACCGCGATAGTCTTCGATTTTATTTATACACGCATATATTTTATATTAGCATTAAGTACGTCTCATCTATTTATGTAAATATTATTAAGGGTGGCTTTCTGTGCCGACTAATCTTAACTAATATAATTACGGGATAAATATATATATATATATATATATATATATATATATATATATATATATATATATATATATATATATATATATATATATATATATATATATATATATATATATATATATATATATATATATATATATATATATATATATATATATATATATATATATATATATATATATATATATATATATATATATATATATATATATATATATATATATATATATATATATATATATATATATATTATATATATATATATATATATATATATATATATATATTATATATATATATATATATATATATATTATAATCAAGTCAAGATTGCAACTAAGGTCGCACTGAAAGTCACCATATCGTAATCTCTAGCAGGTAAGCCTTGGGCTTGGCTGGATTTTAGATAAATTGCTGGTTAAATATTTTAAAGAAGATTACGTCTACGCCGAAGATTCATAAAAACGACAAAATAACCTTAATATATATTACCCATTATTCATAAGAAAATGTATGAATTTAAATAATAATAATTATAAAAATATGGCTGGGCTCTAAGAATCGGACCTAAGCAATAACCGGCTATCCCTGAAACTATAATCATTGATTATATAAGGTATTTTATTGCTCAATGACGTACTACGTTTCGGTAGCTAGGATTTTGCTAGCTAGGAAGTTGCGCTTAACTTGTAAATGACACTCATAGTTTCAAACATTGATTTTATTTTATTTTATTTTATTTTATTTGGATTGATTGATCAATGTTTGAAACTGGATGAGAATTCTTTAAGGATAATCGGATTACCAACGAACCCCTTAACTAGTTTATATATGTGGCAGATTGCCAGCTAATCTTTTCTTATGCCTAGTTAGTTGTAACCAACCATTCCTAGAATAAATGCAATAAGCTACAGAGAAGAATAATCAGCAGAAGTAGAGGAACATCAAAAAGCGTTGCTGCACAATCTCCAGCATAGACTTTTATATGCACTGTGGCAACTAATTTTATATTATTGTCGTCATAACTTCTAATGCGCTTCTAATTAGGGAGTTGAATAGGCAAAGGATAAATGTTTTATTATATGTCTCATGTTCATCAATATAATACCTAGCAATTTGTAAGAATTAGCAACTAGTGTATTTTAGCCGTGACTCAAAGATCACTCCTAGGTCTCCTAAAGGTAAGTTTTACAATCTAACAGTACCTGTGAGTGCGGATTTATGAGGTAGATGTTGTCTGTGTGTGTCTGTATTTAAAAAAGAGAGAGAAAGTAATAAGAAATATATATAAGGTTGTATTTGTGGTGTAATTCCAAAACAGGCTAGATCTAAAATGGGCCGTCGTTTCTCATATAGTCACATTTTTTTCTGAAAATAGCATAATCGACGAAGGATTGATTTATTGGCCGCATTTATATTAAGGACATTTTATGTCTTCGGATGATTTTAACTCGAATGAAGGGTCGCTATTTCGTGCAGAGTGACTGTTTTCCCTTAAACATTTTCAAGAATGTGGTTATATAGTCTTAATACTAAAAGACGTCTGATATACCACCGCCTGAATTTACTGTAAGTATCGCAGAATCACTTCATAATTCATAAACGCTCCTCAAATACGGCGTGGGCTCAAATGCCGCCGCAAAAGAATAAGCTTTTTATAAATCTACCCGATGCGAGCAATAAATCCCGCTTGAGCTGAGTTCAGCCCTGGGCTTCAATGCACCTATCCGTGCCGGCGCGTCGCGGTCCACTGAATTCCGGATGCCAACACGTTCTCTTGCTGCACCAGCTTTTATATCGCTGCACTGCCGTTGCAATAAATATGACATTCTGCTGACTTGCAAGTGCCGCACTCGGGCATTTATAAACCTATGTATTTTTTATAGATTGTCTCAAAAATCCGTTAACATGTGAAAAACACACTGCGTTAACAGAAGGGATGAGAACGGCGCGGTGGGGGATGTTAATCACTTAATTAGTCTTTAGGAGTTAGATATGTGGGACTTTGTGGAAAGTTTTTTTTTTTTACAAAAAAATCTAATCAAATATTAACGATACTATACAATTTTATCTTATGTTTTGAACTTTTGTAAATATCATATAGCCTTAAGTATAAACTTCTCGACCAGAAATAACGATGTATGTCTTATTTTATAGAAACGAGGAAATGAAATATTTTATTTTTATTTTGATTTAATGGCTGGCTGATAACGAGCCCAGCAACCTTGATCATTTTTTCAAAAAGTGGATACATTCGAATTTTAAAACAAATTTTCCATCTGTCAACCTGTATTTGAGAGACGATTTAATCATTGGATACGCTTTTTCTTTGAGGTGTGGATGAAGGGCGATCGTTCGCTAGCTATAAAGGGATCCCATTAAAGGGATAAAATAAACAATAAACTTAATAACAAACAAAAATTAATCAAAGGCCCTTTTTTAAACAAATATTAGGATTTGTAGCAGCGGAGGACAGGAGAGGGTGGGATGAGAAGTACGATAGCTAGGAATTTAGGGATACGTGTTGGTGCCAGTCTGATATTGGCTCCATAGTCTAGCTGCGGTAAGTAAGGTAACGATTTCATAAAATTATTACATTTTTTATCAACCATTAAAGCTATTTCTAATGCTATTTCAATCGAGGGCCGTATCATAAAATAACGCAATTGGTAAGCAATAACTAAAATAACATAGTTCTTTCGTTACTGTGATATTTGATTATAGTTTTAATGTAAATATAACATTGTAGTGTTTTATAAAATCGAAGACTATCGCGGTTGTTTGACATTATAAATAGGATAGAAAACGAATTTACCGCGTGAAATTTGTAGGACCCGACGTTTCGGTGACGTTGCAGCCGCCGTTGTCTAGGGTAGACTGAAGAGCTGTCAGTCCGTTGTTATTTTGCGGGTAGGCCGCAAACCGCTGCCGCCACTGCGTAGGTTATAACGGTGGTGGGGGGCCAGGCTCGGAGCGCGGGAATTTTTAAAATCCGTCTTGCACACAACACTCACTGTATCCTGTTTTACGTCTTTGCGTTCGGCGTTCGGCGGCGGGAACATTTTAAGAAGAGGGTTCCACGTAGAAGAGAGTTTGTAGCCGTCATCTCTATTGAAGTTCGGAGTTCTTCTTATTTCAATGGCTTCCCGGATCATGCGAGGAAAGTAGAATTGTTCCTTGGATAGAACAATGGGATTTTGAAACTGCATCCAGTGGTTACTTCCGCTATCCAATATATGTTCGCAGATCGCCGATTTTTCTCGCTGAACGTTTTTAACAGCTTTGATGTGTTCTGTCAGTCGTGTGGCTATGGGCCGTTTCGTTTGTCCAACGTAGGCTAGACCGCAGCTGCATTCGACTTTATACACACCCGGGGTTTGCAGTGGTATTACATCCTTTACAGGCCTCAAAAATCGAGCTATATGTTTGGTCGGTTTGAAGATCGTTTTTATATCGAATCTGTTTAGCATCTTACTTATTCGATCAGTCACGCCCTTGACGTATGGTAGGAATGCTCTTGATCTGCTCGGTTTTTGAGTTTCGTCCGTATTAGATCGTGTGCGTGTCTCGTGATATTTTCCGTATCCATTTTTCGTAAGGACATCATTGACATGTTCCATCTCCTTCGGAAAACTCCTCGATTCACGAGCGACGTTTGCACTGAACGTAGATGGTAGGGATGATGGTGTGAGCTTGCATGCAAATATCTGTCCGTATGTGTGGGCTTCCGATATACCGTATGTCCGAGAGTATTGTCACTTCTCCTCGTCACTTTGACATCCAAAAATGGTAAGGAGCCGTCCTTCTCTACTTCTATTTTAAAAATTCCCGCGCTCCGAGCCTGGCCCCCCACCACCGTTATAACCTATGCAGTCGCGGCAGCGGTTTGCGGCCTACCCGCAAACAACGGACTGACAGCTCTTCAGTCTACCCTAGACAACGGCGGCTGCAACGTCACCGAAACGTCGGGTCCTACAAATTTCACGCGGTAAATTCGTTTTCTATCCTATTTATAATATTGTAGTGTTTAATGTAAAAAAAGTTACATTTTAAAAATTAAAGATTGGTTGCTACTTCTAATGTAATTTACTTTTAGGATAGGGTAAATAAAATTACAATTAGTAGAATATTTTACTAATATTTTTCAGTCTTTTTCAGTTGACCGATTTTTTGGTCTCTTGTAAAATTCGACAAAATGTAATCGTTCCCTGTATTTTACATAGAGAGTTGTAGCAGCTTGAACATCTTCAGCAGGTCTGAAGCAGTCTGACTCATCGGTGGGTTATGCCGCCAGATGTGATGTTTTACGTTATTTGGCGGCGTAACCAGCCGCCGGGTAAACCATACTTTTAGTATATTTTTGGTAATCATTTATAGTCACTCAGTTCTCATATATAGTCACTAAAAATATAAATAAACTTGCCAAAATCAAGTATGTACTCGATTAGAAATAAATAAATAATTAATCCACCCCAACCCAATTTTATTATTTTATCTTTATAGCCATCACTACGAAAATAACACCAAATGTGGCACTGCGAACCGAATTAAACGTGTTAATTATTGCAGCTGTGTATATTCGATTTCAATGCTCAAATACAATTAAAAATGACGGAAATTTAAACACAACAGAATTGGAGTAAAAACATTATTTTGTCAAAACATATAACAGTTAACAGATAAACACCAGCGCAGTCGCGGTAGTGACATAAAATCCCACTAGCCTGGCTTGCTTAACTCTGCAAAGAGCCAAAGTAAAAAAATGAATAATAGCATCGAATTCTAAACGTCCGTCTAAGCTACAAATTCGCGGCATTATTCAAAAACCTCAACAACCATGAAAAATAAACTAAACGAGTTTTACAAGAAAATATCTTATACGGTGTTTTTACTTGGGACAGCCGAAAGTCCACAGTGATCCAGGATTAATCTTCAAATGGATGTAAAAGTCTATAATGACAGTTAAGGGTCCTGCATATATGAATATTAGTGGTACTAATAGAATGTCGATCACCGAGGTAACGGCGTGTCGCCATGATGCGAGCGAGAAGACAGATCCTCTGCTTATCTCGCTTTCTTTCGTAGGCTCATGTCCCAAGCCTCCTCTCTCTATCTCTCCCTATTGCACCATTCTCGCAGCAATTTCACGTCACAGTGCGGCGCAAGCGGGAGCGCTCTATCGCCACTTTTGATTACTTGCCTCTTTTTCTATAGCTGGCTTTGGGCATTGGGTTACTGACGAAAGCAAATCCGTGTTAGAAATCCAATACGAAGGTGTAGATGTCAGATGAATGTGTACATAAAGGCTCTCCGGGGAATAAAATTAGTTAAATAAATTTTCACTCTTTATTACATATTCGCTAATAACATTTCCTTGTGTAGCATTAATATACAATACATACAATCGGCGTAGACACCCTACAATCCAAACTGTACACACGACTTCAATCTACATTGCTTGTAATTTTGCTACAGCTTTACCCGACAAACTTTGCTTTCCTTCCGCGAAAGAATATATTACCACATCGACTAATAATTATAGTTACAATAATTATAGTTTGATAGACTCTTTGTTAACAAAGAAAACTGACGCGAATTAGGGGTCCGGCACACTGGCTTTAATGCAAATTCAAGGGCCAGATGTCATAATGCGTTGCGTACGTTGCGTATGTCGGACCAGTGTGCTGGACCCCTTAGGGGTCGGGCACATTGAGCCTACGTACGCAACGTACGCAACGGATGATGACAACTGGCCCTTAAATTTAGATGGCAGCAGACACACTTATCCCATGAACTTTGCGTTGAACCAGTGTGCCGAAACCCTTACTCGCACACCTCATCAGTCACATAAATGCCGCCCGTCACTTGACGTTCGGTTGTTCGGGTAGGTTCGGCTCCGCTCGTGTAGCGCAGTACCCCTTTGTCTGAGAAGAGGATTTTTATTCAGGCGCGACGGGAATTCCCCTGGTAGAGATATCACAGAAACTGCGCACGCGTTCATTAATCAACTGAGGATGCGTTCCGAAATCAAATTAACAATCGATAGTACGACGCACCCTGGATGCTAGACACTTTCGTGAAACAAGGAATTTTACAAACACTTGAATTTTGCGCCCCCTTAACCCTTTAAGCACCATGGGCCATACGTGTCTCATAACTTCAAAAATCATTTTATAAATTATCGAATACGAATAACTTATTATAAACGACATTTTTTTATATTATTGAGACATCACAAATGTTATATTAGCATTTATTTAAAAAATAACCCATTTTTATATATCGTAAATTACCGATGAATCTAGTGATTTTAAATAAATAAATAGAATATTTCATTTAGAGTTAAATAATAAAATAATCAAATTTCCGAAAAAGTTGTTACTTTGCATCTTTATAAACCACAGGGACACTTATGTCCCATCAATTTATACAAAATCTATTTAACCAATTTTTACGAAACTTGACATACACGTTCTTTACATCGCCCTTTAACAGTTTTATATATCAAAAAAATCCATACGCTACCGCAAAGCATATGGTCCTCAAATGGTTAAATTGCCGCCCGTGGCAAGTACCCCGGTTTCCTTTCCCCACCGCCTAGATCCGGGGCTGGTTGTCTGATGAACAGGAGTCGGACATTGATTTGATTGATCATTTGGTTTAGCTTGATTTATATTAATTCGCTGAGAAGCAGTATTTTCTGTCTCATAGACCTTCCAATATCATTTCGCCAGCTGTATAAACCGACCGCAGCTGGCGTTTAAATCCCAAGTAAGACGCCTTGGGTGTCAGGCAATAAAGCCATCCGCTGCGACAGTGATCCCGACGGAGATTTCAGGCTTGTCACAAAATAAAACAATCGCTTCAAAGATTTCACATTTTTATTTTATTAAAATGTAAGTTATTTCATATTTTTAATAACATATATTTTTCACTGGGTCTTTCGGCGTCTGAATCAAATAAAAATGAAAATTAATAATATTATCACCGTTTTTCGTATTTTACACTTTGTTCAAACAATATCAAATAATCTTAATTCGAGTGAAATTGCTTTTTTTAATTACCCCTTACTGTATATATTTTTTTAATATGATACATATAATTATTATTTTAAGTCTCTTAAAATGGTAGTTTTTTTGGTTCGTGGTATAATTTACACAGCTACTGGCGGACGAAAAAAACATCGCCCGTAAAATTATCAACACCTATTCTTGGATAATGAAGTTACAGATGCCGATGGTTTGAGCAGGGGAAGAATAATATAATTATATAAATTAGTCACCGGCGTCTATAACCTGATTGAATTATCATACATGAGAAATACGCGAAGACGTAACAGAAGAGTGGTGTAATTTGCAGAAGAGAAAATTGAGAATAGTGCAAACTATTTTTTTGAGGGTTTTATATTTCGAGTAATGTTTAGTTATCACGTGAAAGTATCAGGTTAATAGAGAGGTATAGTCGTAATATTTACAATGTGTCTTTTTACAAAATTTTCAGACAACAGTTTAAACTTCAGACTAGAACTATTCTATAAACTGTTTCTAGGATCGTTCAGTATACTAATGAATCGTCATATATTTATTATGTAAAAACTTTGGTACGTACTTCGTTTGTTTTTATTCCACTGTGATTCCTATAATTATTAATACATAATATTGGTGTTTTATTTATAAAATCTTCTCAATTCTTTAAAATGAAAAAAAGCCTACCTGAAAAATTAGGACGGAAATTTCAAAGCATATAAAAACTCATAATGGAAGATTTTAGCCTAACCTTTTTTTATATTTGAAGTTTTCTGGTAATGTTACTGTATATGCGATTTCAACCAAATGACAAACATCGCAAAAAATATGGTGAAATGAAATAATATCAACGATTAGTTTAACCCTTCAGGCCTCGGCCCCTCAGCCGGTTGACAATTTGACATCCCAAAAAAAAAAATGTAAAAATTAGTAAAAAAATTGAATTATGACACTGTCTCACCAAAACCTTAATTACTGCCTAACCACTGTATCCATAATTAAAATAAAACATATTAACATAATAAAACAATAAAATAAAACAAATGAAATTAAAATAAAATTAAAACGGGGCCGTCACGCTGAATCGTGTTTTGGCCGATATTGGCCAATCGGGGCTCTAGGGGTTAAACCTGTCGCCAAGCGGGTTTTTAGCAGACAAATGACAAATATTTTTATGGCATATATTTTTATGATATTTTTATGTTGATATTTTTATGTTGATATTTTTATATTTGTATGCAGATACATATTTTTATGCATTTTATTGTTAATTCAATATTATACATAAAATAGGAATGTTAAACGGAAGCTGACTTTGAGAAGCATGCCAAGAACACACAACTCCTAAGAACAGATATTTATATCCGTTATCCATTGGCTTAACGCTTTAGTGGGGATATTATTCCGCAAATATGAATAACGTGGAGTACGCTCAATCATATAGCCAACCGGAAGCCGATTTTGATTACAGTTCGGTGTTCTAGACGTAATCTCATTGAAAGGTTGGTATATAATCGCAAACCCCATGCGTATATAAAATAGAGTGAATCTGTAGGTAGGCTTGAGTTGGGCAAACAGAGCGACGTATAGTGGTTAGGTAGCATAGTGGTTAGGTCGCCTGATCTTACTTTGTAAAGTCCCGGGTTCAATTCCTGGCTTGATTACCATTTTCCCTTGGGATAAAATTAACGGAATTGCATTTGATTTCTGTCGATCGAATGCAATAACAAGACACAATTTAACACACGTTACACGCACACATACATATACGTACTCTTCATAGTAGGGTTGGTTGGAAGAAATTGTCGTATGACAATAAACCCGCCTATTGTGAAATTTTACAATAAAAAGTATAAATAAACTGATGGAAAAAGGCTGACATTTAGGCAAAGAAATCGGAGATCTGCCAATATAAAATCCTATTGCGCTATATAAAGAACGAGTTTACTTTTCCCGCAAGATTCTGGAAGCCATTGAAATAAAAGAGCCATGAACATTAATAAAGGCGAAGGTTTTACTTGAAACTCTTTTCTTAAAATGTTCTCAGCGCTTATCGCAAAACGATAAACGAGGAACAGATAACAGCAGTAACACGTCACCTACCCGCAGAACAACAACAGATGACAACTGATATCACTAGTTTATCCTGGACAACGGCGGTTATACAATCGTCGAAACGTCGGGCGAGCTACACACTCAACGCGGTAAAATCCGTTTTTGTGTTGTTTATAAAAGTGTTTCGGATAAACTACAAAATACTGAATAATACCACTACTTGTTTGTCATTTGGTCGCAGTCTGCATAAGAAGTAACAGAACCAGAAATTATTATAATAGGATATATTATTATATATGTACATTAATTTTTCTGATGATGGCAGTTAACGTATACCATTTTCTACACCGTTCGCTTTTATTAAATGTTTTATTATGTACACTTCCTATAACACTATCATAGTTGAAATGTTTTACATAGGCACATTATTACACTAAGTTCTCATCACAACCGGAAACCGAAACGTTGCTGCAGCTTCCGGTACGCTGCAGTCAGGTTCGCTGTCGTCACACCCTCAGCTCTTCCATCGTCACGTTCGATTTGGAGTTTAGCTGCGTGTTCTTCTTCGTCAAGGTGCTGGTGTTCATCATTTGGATGCCGTGCGTTGATAAAAGCGGCTGATTCTCGGGCATCTGATTGGGCATCAACGTGTTGATGTTGGTTTTTCCCATTTTGGGCGGCGGCGGCGCTCTCGGCAACGTCGCGACGTTGTTCGACGGTAAATCCGCGAATTCCGGAGGGGGGAGCTGGTGGTGCTGATGCGTATGGTGATGAGTCAATATCGTGGTCGGATCGTTCTTTATCGTGGTCTGAAAGCTTATCGTACTCTCTAGATCGCCGCAAATGTTGTTGGGCATCTGCCCATTCTCCGACCTTTTCTTTAACGTGTGCGCGCCGTTCAAGTGTCCTTCCTGTCCGCTCATCCTAGTCTTATCCCTCTGATAATACACTCCGGCGAAGATCAGAACGTTCAAAATCAACAGAGAACACCCGATGGCAATCGTCACGCTCAACGCTGTGGAATACGCAGCGAAACCATCTTCGGGCGGTTGCTGAGTGCCGCTGGTCTCCTCGTTTTTAGCGCCGTGCTCGACCACTTCTACGTCCTTCTTTCCGAAGACGTTGACATTCACTCCGCTAGTTATGTTAAGGACTGTAAGAGTGGTTATCTTACCGTCACCTGGATCATACGCAATCGTGTCTGTGGGACTTGGTTTTTTGACGACTTGATTTGGAGGTTTGGCTGGAGGTGGTGGGAGCTCGTCGTTTTCTAGTAAATGGTGGGAGAGGGGAACGTCTTCGCCGCCGGGACGGTGCAGATCTGGTACTAGATTTAGCCAGAAGGATAGCCTGTGAAATGAAAGAAAATTACAACTGTTAGATAATATTATTATTTATTTTTTAAAACTAGTTACGATTACCTTACATTTATTTGTACATTATTTTTTTTAATTATAAATATAGTTATCAATTTTCTTTTCAAATATTTTAACTTTTACTTTAACCCTCTGACCGCGGGCGATTTTCGGATCGATTTAAAAAAAATATAAAATCAAGGGCCAATTTTACTCGATATTTAAAATAGTTGCAAGGATTGTAATGAAAGAATGAAACAAAATTACAAAAACAGACATTTTTAAGAAAAATTGTATTGGCATTTAGCGTATATTATGCGGTAAATGGGAATATCGCATTCAAGGGAAAAATCACAAAGGAAAACTTATTGATATATCTCACTTTATTGAGCACCATCAGTCTCGTCACAAGAACATATTTCACGTTTCGACATACTGAGGATCTACGGTAACGAATAAACTGAACAAAAGACACAGTCTGAACGACTGCTTGTGCACAAATGAATGTAAATTGGGCGGTGCCTGGTGTATATTCTACGATACAGGTCATAAATTGTCCGTTCCGATCGGCCCTGCGACCCGAGAACGCGGAAAATGCAACTCTTACAGAGCAACAGAAAAATATTCGACGGGAAAATAGTGCAGTAATAGCTCAGAAATTAAATGCAATAGCGTACTCAGCGGAATCTTATGGAAAGAGATGAATGCCTATTTATCCAGCTAATAAAGATTAATAATAACTGTTAAAGTATACATTCTTCAAATTTATTATGTTATTTTCCTCACTTACTTTTTATATAGATTATGCTAATACATAAATTAACAAAATATCCGCCTTAGAATAGTAAAGCCTAGGAAAGTGACATTAAAATAGGATTACTGGAAACAGTTTTTGGCACATTTTGTTATCAGTTTTTTTCTACTGGACTTTGGTGTAAGAAATTTTAATTTCTGAATGTGGTCCATTTTACTGTAGATTAATGTAAATTACAAATTTAAGATGAATTAAATTAAATTAAATTAAATTACCAGTAAATTAATTAAATTAAATTAAATTAAGAGACACGTAATGTGACAAGTTCGAAGCCAGTAGGTAAGTAAAATGTGCAAATCTAGACAAAACCCCCTTAACCCTTGGAGTAAATGGGTATTTTCATGGATGCATCTGTCTCTTTTGCAGGATTTTCGGCGACATCGACCTTAAAGTACTATAACTACGAAACTACAACACCAATCATAAAAAGAACAACTGCACAATGATTGCATTGAAATTTCGAATATAGAATATTGAAATATCATTTTGTAAAACAATTAGATAATTATTAATAAATATGAGAACGTCAAAGAAGTGAAAAAAACGCGGAACCAGATCTGGTCGTATCATACTCAACGGATAATTGTTTCAGAACCAGATTTGGTCGTATCATACTCAAGGGGTTAATAGGGAATCTTTTTAAAATCTATTTAAAAATAAACGTTAAAAGTAAAGCGCTATTACGACTTTACGAAGGCAGTTGGCATCGCTAATGCTTCCATCTTATGCCTTCTATATCGTGTTACTGAACAAATCGTACCTCTTGCTCGTTGCTAACTCTGATTAGGGTCTGAGAAAAATTTGCGTTGACCGAGACAGACTATTTATAAGAGCTCGGCAACTGCATGGTGACTAATCACGAATTCAGTAATACATTTCATCGATATATAGTATTGATTGGTATAAAATTTGTTGAGAATGATGCAAATCGAAATAAAGATGTGCTAAATGTAAGAGGTTGGATTTTTTTGGTTTCTTTCGTATCAAAAAAACCAATCACTTGTTGTCAACATGTCTTGCCTTAAAGTAAAATAATATTTTAAATTATAAATATTAGGCAATAATATATGTATATAGAATTGATTAAACAAATGATATACGTAAATTAAAAAAAAATATAATCCTCTAAATTTGGCGGTTTTATTTCATTGCTAATAATAGTCTCACAAAAAAAAACTGAAATTTGAACCCTTCGTGTCAAGTTTATTTTATCAAAGATTTATTATCTGGAATAATTGATATATTTTTATATAAGACCTCAACGGCTGCAAAGGTGGAAATGGAGTCCATTAGAATGGCGGAGCAGGCGGGAGGGGCACCCATCCCCTCCCCTCAATAGGGAGATTACCACATATTGGGATGTCTAGGTCATGTTGGAGCTGTACTGTCAGGGCACGGCGGTGCAATCGGTGGCGGAAGAGACCTAAGATTGGATTAGTGTCTTGGCGTCAGGTGGACACCGGCCGTAAAACACCATATCCACTTTTTATTCCTTTTCCATGAAATTACACAATATGAAAATAAGCACAAATACTATAGCGTCCCCCGTAAGCGACGGTCAAACTACAACCACATCATTGCGATTAGCAACCTGGAACATAGGCTCCATGACGGGCAGAAGGGCGGAACTTAGCGACGTTTGTACTTATAATTATTGTACTTATAATTGTACTTATAATTATTTGTACACGCTATTTTTATTATCAAAAAAAGACAGAGCGGTCAGCTGACGCTACACTGAAGGCGTCGTTTGTCCAGAGACAAATAATTATAAGACCGTGTGTGCAAATAATTATAAGACCAAGTGGAAGGGTGAAAATCTGAGAGAAGCTCAACTCAACGCCGACAAAGTACAAGATCGTGCTCATTGGATGAGAAAGACAAGGAAGGCCGACCCCAAGCAAATGGGCCAGGGTATAGGAAGAAGAAAGAAGAAGCTAATAATAGTTTCACACTAATTCGTTGAATTAAATAAATCGCTGATATAGGTATTTATCAAACATAAAGGAAGGCCGACCCCAAGCAAATGGGACAGGGAAGAAGAAAGAAGAAGCTAATAATAGTCTCACACTAATTCGTTGAATTAAATAAATCGCTGATATAGCCTTTTATCAAACATCAAGTCGTTATATGCCGCTATCTTACATAAAAACGAAGGTTATTTATTATTCTTCAAATATAATAAATATTATCAGTCAAACTCCAGCTAAATGGGCTCCTAGGAATAATAAAAAAATGTGGACATGTTTTCGAACGGCGCGCGAGTCATGTTTATACGCCGACTGAGTGGCTTATAATGGCAGGGGCTCCTGTGCTTTTCAGTGGGTAAAAAGTCATAAATTTCACGCTGAAATTAATTTAATTTAATTGAATTCATTTATTTGAATACATACGGCCATATAGTCTCCAATTTTTGTTTCAATTGATAGACTAATAGGTAAATAATTAAATATTCCGCCCTTTAAATAATTTTAAATAAATATACATATTAATAAGAATGGAGGACCATAACCAAGTTTGAAGAAATCTCAAATCATCACATATAAATGTGCAGCTATACAATGGGACCGATTGCGTCTCATATCGGAATTAGTTCATGCGAGCTAGTCAGGCTAATACGTTAGTGCGGAATATGAAATTAATGACTGACACTTTTCCAGAACAAAACTACTAATCAATAATAAAGCCGCATAATGTAATACTGGACGAAATGTTTTTTAACTAGTTCAGATAGTGTTATGTTCGGCAGGTAGTTTTTGTGCTGGTAAAGATATGATAGTTCATTTTACATTCCGCTTTAACACACTGCTCTGTCTCATTCGCATGAACTATAGTTCACGAAGAAACAGAATCGAGCCGCCTACACATATAAATACTAACAGTTAGATGAAATAAAATGTTATTGCCGAATAGAGTTCTTTTCCCTTCATGAATTGACATTTACTTATATTAAATATTTCGTTTTCACTGATTTTACAGTTGTATTTATGATGCGGTTGATGGTTGTTATCCTTTGCTATGGTTTTTTGTTGCATCTCGGTATATAAAACATACGAGGTCGCCTCGCATGGAGTGATGCCAACTAGTACTATATCACTAGTACTATAAATAATCAACGCCTCTATCAACCTACAGCTCTAAACGATCATAACTTGTATTTGGACTTTTAAAATAAACAATTTACGGATTTAATTTAAAGTAGGTAAATAAGAGGCTCAAACAACTTACCTGTGTGCACGATAATGGTTCTTCAACTTCGGTTTAGTATCCAGATTCAAGTACTTCTTGTGAACCGCCTCGTACGCCGTCCATTCGATGTTTTTCAGCCGAGCTCTTTCCTGCCTGCTCGTTTGGAGGGTTTCGCTTTGTCCTTCGTTCGGGTTGCTATTGAAATAAACGAAAACTATTCAGAAGGTTTATCGTAGAATTCAGAGGCCTCCCTAGTCAGACTTTTGTTATTGTTTCTCTGTTTTGATTACATTAAGGAAAGTTCGTTGCGTCGTAACGGAGCCTAGAGGTCGGTGTATATTATAATATTAGAGGTCATTTAGTTTTAGATTACGATGGTCACGTATAAGCGTAATTAAATACCGTACAGCAGTTATACCATATAACGATGTCGAGTCATGTATCCTGATATTTTTTCACGACTGCCAACAAATAAAGAGCATAATGTATTCAAGTTTCATCTATGTCTTTTATTTTCAAGCCGCTATTTTATAAGCAGCGTTTTTCTAATGTGTTGTTTTTAGATCGTCAAAATTATCTGCTAGTAGGACAGTATCGTCTGCATATCAGATGTTATCTTGATAGCGATAAAGAACAATTCTACTTTCCTCGCATGATCCGGGAAGCCATTGAAATAAAAAGAACCCCAAACTTCAATAGAGACGACGGATACAAACTCTTTTCTACGTGGAACCCTCTTCTTAAAATGTTCCCGCCGCCGAACGCCGAACGCAAAGACGTAAGACAGGATACAGTGAGTGTTATGTGCAAGACGGATTTTCAAAATTCGCGCGCTCCGAGCCCGATCCCCCCACCACCGTTATAACCTACGCAGTGGCGGCAGCGGTATGCGGCCTACCCGGAAAACAACGGATTGACAGCTCTTCAGTCTACCCTGGACAACGGCGGCTGCAACGTCACCGAAACGTCGGGTGCTACAAATTTCACGCTGTAAATTCGTTTTCTATCTTATTTATAATAATCATGTCATACTGAAATAAACGATTTTTAAATACAACAACTTGACCCAATATTTGTTTTACGTGTAACTATGTCACCATAATGATTTGAGGTTGACCGCCATAGTAACAAATGAGTCATGAAGAAAGGTCGCTGGGGACATTTTGTCGCTCCCTTCTGTCCTTTCGCTGCGTAGTAAAAAGTATTTACAGCTTGCTACTGGGCTATGAAGAGAACGCCAATAGCACATGTTGCAGTTTGAAATTGGTAGTAATACATACCCAGTCCTGGCGAAATTTCCCCAATAGAGCATCACCGCTTCGGACAGAGATACTTCAGCCTTTGTGTAGTTGTGAGGAAAGTGCGTGAGACCGCCCACCAAAGGGGCACCAAAGATATAAGGTAGATCTTCACCATGTATGCATCCTTGACGCTGTAGAATAAAATAATACTGTTATTCAAAATGGTATTAGAAGAGACTATTAATTGTAGGAAGCAAAATATAACGGTTTTACCTGCGGATAGTCCCCGTACTTGGTTTGATAGTCGAAGACGTAGAGATATGAATTTCTTCGAAGAGCTGAGTGAACATCAGCAGTCAGTACTGTTGGAGCTACGATTTGAGCATCGCTTAGGGCTTCTAAGGTTTCGTCTCTGCAACAATAGATAAAACAGTTATAACAAGAAACATAAGAATAATAAAAAAATCTTTATTTTAAATAAAAAGGCGAGCTTATTGCCTTGCAGCAATGTCTATAAGCTAACCTATAGCTTAAGTTTATAACATATTTAGTACGGTGGTTACGCAAAAGAACAATAAAAAAAATACAAGTGATAAAAAGAAACAAACAGAAACTAGAAAGAAACAGATAATAAAAAAGTAAAATAAATGACTTAAATTAAATAAAGACGCAGAGGAAAGGAAGGAGAGGAAGTAAGGAATGGGAAACGAAAAAGAGGGAGAAAAGGTGGATTGGTTAATTTATCGATTTCAGGGTTATATGCTCCCTGAGCCTGGCCTTGATTGAGGAGATCATTTGGAAAACATCATATTGGTAAACATCAGATCATTTGGTAAGCAACATTATTTGGTAAACATCATATGAGGATGCATACAAAAATATACAATTACGGCTTTGATAATAATGTCGTTCACCTAAGTCTACTCTTTTGCAAAACTGAGAGCAGAAGACCAAGGTCGATCCAAAGCATGCGGAGCCTCGTTAACACTTTATTTGTAATTAAAATATATAATAAAAGTGACATCAGCAGGATTGATTGATCAGCAATACGTATGAAAATATCCCTGAGCTTTCAAGCCGAAACCGTAGGTATAATTATATTTACTTATGTGTGTATAGGTAAAGTACAATAATGGGTCTTAATGTGTCAAAACAACATAACGACGCAATGTGACCAGTAGTTTTCATTCAGCAGATATGCACTCTCTCATTCGACTTGTAGTACCCAGCATTAGTGGCCTACAATTCATCAAAAGAATTTACCGAATTCTTCGACGTCCATTTTGAAAATGAGCTGGTTTGTAGAATCGACCAGTCGCGCAAGTAGTCGCTACAAAAACTAGCCGCTAGAGGCTGCCGCTTAGTGGAAAATGGCCTTTAAGAAGCTAGGATAAACTTAACATTAGATACTGTGATATAAGTGGGAAACCAACTAGTTGTACATACCTCACTGCTACGTTTCACGCATGGGTCACCTAACTATACAGTAAACCTGTTCTAAAGATAACCAAGAGTTTTTTTTTATTATTACGCTATTGCGCTATATCTTATTGCGTTGAGTCTTTCAAATGCATGTGCGAAAAATCAGTAATTTTGTAAATAGCCAAACACTTGAAAATTTATTATTATTATAAACTAGCAGTTATATTTCGAAATATTTGGTTAAACTGCTTAATTACCATTGCAGTTGGGACTTAAAAGACACAGCAATATTTATTTCTTCAAAATGAAATAGACTGTACGGCAGACATCCGAATTGTTTGAAAAATTGTAAGGGTGGCAAATTGAAACGATACGCTCAAAAGAAATTGATATGTATAATCAAGGAAGTGAAATTTAATCGCTTCACAAATCTTTTTTGTATGGATTCGATCAGCGACATGTGAATCAAATATTGGGGATACTAGACCTCTGATGCGAATTCCAACTGACTTCTTACATAGGAATTATAGAGGGTTTTAAGCGTGTCAGTGGATTTGAATACCGATGATACCCTTAGAATAAAACCTAGTGATTTATATGCTTTTCTAATAATGTTATTGATGTGTTCGGCGAAGTGTATTACATGAGAGTAAATTATGTGTGGACAAATCAGAAACCAATACTTCTGAGAAAACGTCGTGTTGTATAAATTTGATAAAAATAAATATAGTATGTATTTATATTGTAATAATAATAATATAAAATAATAACATGAGGGTTTATGTGTTATTGGATAGAGGAAAAATAGCGGAAGACAAGTAATTAATTTTAAGTTAGACGAGAAGCAATAAGAACACGAATATAGAAAATAATAGCAAACCCGTTAGAAGTTACGTGGGGATGAGGCCAATATAGACTTTTATGAGATTTTCTCGAAGTCAGCGACGGTGGATATGAAGTGTGCAGGACTATTGTCGGAGCGCCTGATCAATATGCGTGATCTACTAACCCAGACGTGTTTAAAGCGTTTTGTCTTGGCAAATTCTTTTGCTTTAAACAAAAGATTTTTTTCTTCATGTGATAGGTGATAATTAATTAATATTTTCTTTTCCTAACCCTGAAACCTAATGTCTTTTGTTGAGATTCCTCGTTTCAGTCTAATGGCGGCTATAAAGTTATTTTTTAGATCCATCCTGGAGAGTTTTACTGTGACAAGTTTTGGTCTTGGGTCATTTTCTATACGAGGTCTTACATGATGCACAAACAGAATATCGCTCGGTTGCAGTGGTACACAATATTACAGGTGATTGTGAAAAAGATTCTCCTCATTGCTTTCAGGGATACCCACAATCTCGATATTGTTCATTAGAGCCCATTGATCGCGTGCACTATTCTCCGTTTTTAGCTGATTTATGGTTACTTTGATAGTCTTCATCTCTTTCTCGAGTATATCCACTTGATTCATTTTCTCTTTGAGGAGCATTAGGTGTTGTTTCTTCTGCTCACAGAGACCTCATTCCTCATTTGATTAAAGTCACGATGAAGGGAACGTATTTCGTCGAGTAGAGGTCCGATTAGAGCTTGAATTTTAGTATCGTACTTAAGATAGGGGTGTGATTGCATTGTTCCGTATCGTATCCGTTTTAGTATCGTACTTAAGGCCCGGGTTGGCAGAATTCGAACGGACATTGAAACACACAAATAAATGCAAAAATTTCACCAACACACTTTTTAAAGTTTTTTATGAAAGACACATAGCTCTTTTATGTTTTTTCTTCTTCATGTTGTTTCTGATCAAACGTAAGGCTATATTAGACGCTAAGATTGCACCAACACACGCTACACCCTCGTCTACAGACTCCTTTTTTGCAACTGACGAGTCAAAGTTCCACATTTCGTTCACTCGAACGAAATTTGGAATAGTGTAAACTCTTTGACGAACGCTTCACGAAAGCGAGTTTTCTCGTTCGAGAAGCTGGCATGCTCTTCGCGCGTGAAACCTCGTATCGTGTCAACCGAGCTTAAGGTGCGCCGTTACCGTATAGGGGAATAAAAGCTAAAAAAAACAAAGTTAATAAATGTCAAGATATATTTCAAACATAATTTATTGAAAATCATATTGAAGTTGTCATAGGTCACAATATTTCAGCGCTAGCGACTCGCGGCTCGAGGTATCCCCTTGTCTCGCAGATCCCCTGCACTAGTGATTTACGCTAGATTAAGATTCAGGCTGGTTCACGTCATTAGCTCCGGGAACTTGGGTAATGGAGGGCTCATTAACTTTTATGGCCTCCGGAGTGCCTTGCTATCTAACCCGGCCTGCCACTGACTCTCCGCCCTCCCGCATAATGAAGCAAAACACTCCCCATTCTTATTTTCTTATTAAGATAAACACTAATTCTTATTGAGTCGGAGCACTTGGAGATGCTCTAAAACTGGCCCGATACTAGTTTACAATATAGGTATACACACTTTGGAGGAATTAGATACTGCAGTAGAAGAAGACTTAAAAAATGTAGAATATGTTTATTTTTCTCGAAACGTATCAAAAGTAGTACCTAGATGAGGTTTTTAAAAAGATAGACCAGATTTATACAGCCTGTCCTGGAAACTATGAATCAAACGAAGTTTTATTCAGTACAGTGCGAATTAATTGGAACAAAAGGTATTTTCATCCGAAAAGTGCTTTATTTATTAATTTTAATTATTTGTTTATTATTCACTTATTACTTCAGTAAAACCTAGGCATTGAAAAGCAAAATTAATAAAAATATCACCGTACGTATACAAATAGAATGACACTTAGAATACTAACTATAATATAAGAATAAATAATTAATAGCCTACAATTTAAACGAGTGAGGGTTGGCGGTAAAAATATAAAAATCTGGTGCAATCGAGTGAATTTCATTTAAGCGCCGCAAAGCACGAGCCAACAAGTTCCACCTCGTAAGGTTAGTGCGCGAGAACGGCTCCGCGAAAAGATGGTGTGATCGAGCACGAAGAGAATTATTTGGTACGAAAAGACTCACCTTGGCTAGTAAGTTAGGGTTATCACTTTAACCACGAATTAGATTCAAAACATAGGACATGGTCAACATTTCTCTTCTGAGACAGAGAGAATTATGTATAGCCAACCATGCCTGTGATAAATTCAGTCGGATACAAAAATGGATAATATCCGTACTGCTTGAAGTACAAAAATCTTAAAAAACATTTCTGTACCTTTTCCAGCATGAGGGTATAGATATCTTCATGCGGATTCCAAATAGCTGCATTCGTTTCCATGCGACTTCTAACAATCGAGTTGTACAACGTGCGCATAACCCGAATATTATTGAAGTATTGGACATACACATACAAAAACAGCAGTGGTAGTTATATATTGTTAGTTTTAATGTAGAATGTGTCCTCCTTTGCATGATGAATTCGGACCAATATCTTAACAAACCATATTATACGAAAGCTCCACAAGGTATATCCTTCCAACGAGCGAATTTTCCAACAGGATCTCGTCCCATGCCATTCTTCGGAAAAAGTGAAACAGTTTTTCACGCAGAACCAAATTACTGTACCTCCTTGAATGGCCTGGAAACTCCCCAGATCTCAACCCGATCGAAAACCTCTGGGCCATTTGCGAAAAACGGCCTTTCAAGATAGATTATACAATGAAAACCAAGATAATCAGTATTGTAATTCAAGTCTGGTTTCACCATGATGAACTGAAAGGAAGCTGTCAAAACCTGGTAAATTCTATGCCTACAAGTAAACAGTGTTATAGACGCAAAAGAAGGATACATTCTATATTGAAACTATAACTACCAGTTCTGTTTTTGTATGTTTGTGTCCTTTAAAGCACTTTTCGAAGAAAAATGTTCTTTGTTCCAATTAATTCGCACGGTATTGTATAATCGGACTTTAATTTAAACAAATATTCTAGTGGCGGGCCTAGCCGTTAGCAGTGTATGAGTAAATAGTACATCAGAAAAATAGACTTTACTTTCCTGGCCCACCAACCGATGAGGAGTACGTGTGTATTCCTCCACGATAGCACCTAAACGTTTAATCTAATTGAGCTGAAATTCGAGGTGCAGGCACCATTTGCTCATGGCAAGAGTTGAAAAGATTGTGGTTGAAATCAGTAAACCAGGGGGCGCACTATCCTCCTCGAAATATTGGATTTAGGCCTATTGTCCACTCACGTTTTTTGCCGTGGAAACCTACGGTTAATTCGCCGTATGTAGGCACGATCGTCAGTGTTGTACGTATAACTATGGAAGCTTGTTGACGGACACGGTTTAAAAAACGGCACGGCGCTGCCGCCGCATGCACCGTGTCTGCCCCTCGGCGCGCCGCGTTTACCCACGTCGCAATTTGTATCATTGTTGTATAGCAGATTATGAGAGTTTGTTCACGGGCCTGTTTACTTCGTCACCTCGAATATTATTTATAAATGGATGTCTACAGGGGCAAACATATTATCGGACGCATCCGTCAGCCGCGGCTTATGAACGCGACTGTAAAGTTATCTGTGTAATGAATCTATTGAGCCGTGCACATTATCGGACGTCAGTCGCGGACGTCACCTTGAAGCTTCGGACGTCCGATAGAGATCTGGAAGCCGCGTTCCAAACGACTGTGCATACTGCTCAGTCGCGTCCATAAGCCGCAGCTTACGGACGCTTCCGATAATATGATTGCCCCTTACGGCGCGGTTAATACGTCGTTCGGCGAAAAAACCGTGGCTTGGGCAAGAGCTAACGTTTTTTGTACGGCGCGGCTAACGCGCCGTATGGTGTAAAAACCGTGCCGAGGACAAGTGACCTCGGAGACTTGCAATTCAGTACACAGATGTCTTGACGGGTCAAAATTACATTGTGTAATATCTCATATATAAGCTGGACTAATAATATTTAAATTCCTGCCATAAATTTTAATCAAATATTAACGCCAAACCGCCCGGCTATCCGAGAAACGAACCGCGCCGCCCAAGGCAATTGCACCGGGACCCAACCATGTTAGAAAGCTGGCAGAGAAAGGATACTCATCGATTTTATTTATGTAAATAATATTCCAATTAAATCAGTCCTTGACTACTTGCTGGGGAAGTCTTGGCGTGAGAACCGATTTTTTTTCTAGTAAGGTTCGATATTTAGAATAGTTATGTCGTAGATGGCATAGCTGCCAAATCTTACCAAATGGTTGATGTTTAAAGTCTAGCTTTGATTTCACTTATTTTTGCGTTGCTACGTTTAAATTTCAAAGAGAGTTGGTGAATTGGCTGCTGTAGCCACAGATAGGACAGTTGTAAGTCTGATGCGAAAATTTGCTAACCCTTGGAGATTTTTTTAGACAACGTGTGCTGCTCGGCTGTATCGCTGAATCTTGTGCCGGTATGAGGGCTTTTATCTTGATTGGGTGGTATATAATATTCCCCTCCTGGTTGTGATGTGGAATTTTTGCTTGGAAGGCAGTATTAAGTATTAGAGGTACTCAGCCATAAGTCGTTTGGTTGTTTCTTACTAATTTTATTAGTTTTATTTACACAACCCATTATCGGAAATAGCATCGCAATTTATATGATATACTAGCTGACCCGTACCCACTTCGTTAGGCGGTAAAACTTTTTACTTGTGATGAAGTTATGAGTGTGGTTCGGTTAGTACTGAGTGCTATGATTTATTTCCTGACTGCCAAAAAATGGGTTATATAATTTTTAATACTTTAGAAGAGTCAGTAAAAAATGTTCAAAATATACACCAATTTAAGATAAAAGTAAAAAAATGGCTCCTTTACGAAGTAGGTCGTACAAAGACTGAAAATGAATTGCTTCATACAATAATTTAAAATATGTGTGTGTGTGTGTATTATTATATATGTATGTATATATGTTTGTATGTGTATATGTGTATATATGTATGTTACTAACCCTTTATCATATATATTTGTATTAATATGTTTACTATTTTATGCCACTTTATTTTTAAATTTTCTTTTTTTCAGTTATTTTCTTATATTTTATTTCTTTATTCATTATCTTAGTGTTAGTATTGAAAGTAGTCTATTAGTCAGTACTACTCAAACGTCAGTACTACTCAAAAAACAAAGGCTATATATTTCGTATGCCCAGATACAGGCTGTTCGGTCTAGTTGGGCATTCGTCTAGAATGATCGTATGGGATGTATTCATTTTCTTATTACTTATATAAATAATTACAAATCATAATTATAATTACAAATCATTTTTACTGCATATGTATGTATGTATTTGCATGCCAATTTGACTCTATTACCGTTATTTGTGAGTGTCTTCTTGTGAGTGTCTTATTTGTGAGTGTCTTATCTCTTTAACCATTTATGCAGTAAAAGGGAAATTATATGCAGTAAAAGGGAAAAGTCTTTTGCAAAGCTCTACAACTTTTCTCTTGAACTCAATCAAATATCTCTCATCGTTAAAGCAGCGTTCATACGACACGTTTTCATTTGACCGTCTTTTCTCCGACTTACTTTGCAAATACAACTACCACGAAAAAGTCTTTTCATTTTTCGGATTAATATATAGCCCTATGACACTCACAAATAACGTGGCTTTCTATTGGTAAAAGAATTTTCAAAATCGGTTCAGTAGATCCAGAGATTACTTCCTACAACCTCACAAACTTTACCTCTTTATAATATTAGTATATATAGATTACGACACGGTCGCGGTTCCATACCTATGTATGTCGTATTATCTCTTTAACTATTTATGCAGTCAAAGGGAAAAGTCTTTTGTTTTAAATACAATATTGTTGATAATATGACCAATAAACATGGCCTAACGATTTAAATTATTTTTTTAATATAAAATACTATTTTATGTGACTTAAATATAAAAGTTAGACATATACTATCGCTGACTTTTTTGTAGGCATTATCAAACTCTATAACTTTTCTCTAGAAATTAATCATATATCTCTCATCGTTAAGGCAGCGTTAGAGAAACTTTTCGTTCGACCGTTTTTTCTCCGACTTACTTTGCAAATCCGACTACCACGAAAAAGTCTTTTTTATTTTTCGGATTAATATATAGCCTATGACACTCACAAATAACGGGCTTTCTATTGGTAAAAGAATTTTCAAAATCTGTTCAGTAGATCCAGAGATTACTTCCTACAACCTCACAAACTTAACCTCTTTATCAAATTAGTATAGATTATTATGGAATATTACCCGGTGTTGCCCAGGTGGCGGGTTTATGGCGATCGGATGAACGGTTGTGAAGAAGTTGGTGTGCTGCAGCGCCATCTAGTGGCGAGTTACAAAAGAGTGGATAGCGCGAAACTATTATCCGAGCTGAAATTTCTATGTATACCAATTTTCATGGCGATCGGTTAAACGGTATGGAAGTTGATGTGCTGCAGTGCCATCTAGTGGCGAGTTACAATAAAATGGATAGCGCAAAAATAGTATGCATGTTCAAATATCTATGAATACCAATTTTCAAATATCTTTGTATACATGAAAAGGAAATAGAACGAGGAGGAATGACGATTTATAATTTAGATTGAATCTATAGTAGGTAATCACTAAAAATGCATCCACGGATCGATTCTCGCATCTAAACACGCTTATTTACTTTTTGCGTTTTCTTGAAAATTTGGAATAAAGGACAAGTTGGTTATTTTTTTGTTATAGCGGATTTAATTTCTGAACCAACAAAAAAACAGCCGTGGAATAACCATCGATGTTGGATTTGCAGATACAGTAATATCGTCCTAATCGCTACTAAAAGTTCTCAATGCCACCAAACTTCGGAATCATGTTCGTCAGCAATTTGCGTTTTAAACCTCATGTTAACAAGAAGTTTAGATGGTGTTTTGCCGAATAATCGCTATACTAACTCCGCGACTGTCTCAGTGTAGATATTTGCATTCAACTCCTTGAGACACTCGTTCTTTTAAATATATTATAAAATTCCTAAAAAATATAGTAATCTTGTATAAACTATTTAAAATAAATAGTATTGTTAGTATTGATATTATCAACATATGTAGAGACGTCTGGTCATCGACTATCATGATACACAGCTAAGATGGTAATCATGTAATTGGTCTGAATCTAAAGTACCTACAGGAACAGAGAACGTTAGAAAACCTCATGTTTGTACAATGAAATCGTCACCTTTTTAGCGCGCCCATTAAATGAAATGTTCAGGAGATACAATACAGACAAGTGGAAAAGCAAAAGCAAAAAATAAACATTACAATTTTCTTGTCTTGAAAGTCGTCTTTGCTCTTCAGGAAGCAGTAATAGTGTGTTCTCATGGGCGGCGTGAAATATACATTTATTTTTTTTACATATTTTAAGATTTAGTATAATTGACGTATAAATACCGGGTTAGTTGTTAATTGTGTTCACCAGGCAATAGGGTGATTTTACACATACAACTATACCGAAAAGATGCAGTTTAGGTCATGTCGTTTCTTTTTTTTTTGTTGATATTAAGTACTTTTTGTTTATATGTCATTATTTTACATAAGTGGAAAATCACCTACAGATTGTTTTGAATCAGGCCTTTGTTACTTAGAAATAAATTCTAAAGATTCGAAAGCTGAATATTTAAAAAAATCCTCTGTAACAAAGTCCTAAATAAAAAAACTTTAGAAACATTTTCAATTTCGTTTTTTAATTATCTTCTGTACAAAAAAAAACATAATATCAAATACCCTAATATCGTTGTGTCTCTTCTTATGCTTCTAGAATACCGACGAAAGCAGTTAGAATCACATTCGTAAGTATATTTTCTGCAACAATTCAATGGTATTTTAGACGCGCGTTAGTGATGCTGCAGGGTTCGTTGGTTTTCAGCGTGGCTGTTGATTTTCATGGTAAAATAATAGGGATATGAGGTTATCTCGTCACGATATTTTTCTCTATCGATTCAAAATCTAACCCCAGCATCCATTATTACGCTCTCTCCCAGCATGTAGAAAAAGATATATAAAAGGTGATTTAAATATAACTCGTTTTATTACATAAATTTTATTATTTGTTGGATCTATAATCATATTAAATAGTTTAAGCCATTCTATTTCTTCCCAGCAGTATTGCCTCACTTTCTAGTAGTAAAACGTCATTAGTTTTCGCCTGCAATTTGTATTAAATATCATTGAAATGGTTGAAATGAAACTCATTGAGAATGAATTCTTTATAATTTTCGCAATCAATTGGATATCGAACGGAAATAGTCTACAAACTATCTACTCTTCAGAAACTTAAGAAAGTTGTTAGGTACTATCTCTATCGGTTAGCGAGCGTCCTCTGAGATATGAAGTGAATGCAAACTTCTTAATGAAGCCAATTAATTTTGTCTAAATATTATAGTTAATCTTAATTCTTAATCTAGTATCACTTCGATTCTAACAAGTGTACTTACTCGTGTAATTATAATAGATACATTAAAGAAATATAAAACAATATAGTGTAAATATGTAATACTAGCTGACCCGGTCCCACTTCGTTGGGCGGTAAAACTTTTTACCTGTGATGAAATTATGAGTGTGGTTCGGTTAGTACTGAGTGCTATGATTTATTTCCTGACTGCCAAAAGAAGGGTTATATTTTTACTGTATGTGTATGTATGTATTTGCATGCGAATTTGACTATAATACCATTATTTGTGAGTGTCTTCTTGTGAGTGTCTTATTTGTGAGCGTATTATCTCTTTAACTATTTATGCAGTAAAAGGGAAAAGTCTTTGGTTTTAAACACGTGAGACGATACATTTACTTATTTTGATAAGAATTCATAATTGTTGATAATATGACCAATAAACATGACTTTTGAAAATACTACTTTTGTGACTTAAATATAAAAGTTAGAGATATGCTGTCGCTGACTTTTTTGTAGGCATTACCAAGCTCTACAACTTTTCTCTAGAACTCTATCATATATCTCTCATCGTTAGAGCAGCGTTCGTAAGAAACGTTTTTGTTCGACCGTTTTTTCTCCGACTTACTTTTCAAATCCGACTACCACGAAAAAATATTTTAATTTTTCGGATTAATATATAGCCTATGACACTCACAAATAACGTGGCTTTCTATTGGTAAAAGAATTTTCAAAATCGGTTCAGTAGATCCAGAGATTACTTCCTACAACGTCACAATCTTTACCTCTTTATAATATTAGTATAGATTATATTTTCTTCCAAATGGATACGATTGAGTTTTTTGTAACCTTAACATAAAAACTGAGACCTTAACATAAAAATTAATAAAAATCATAAATTGGCAAGAGATAGCCATGAAAGTTGCGGTTTCGGCATCGATTTCAGGCTGAGTCACAAAATTCCATAAAATACATAAAAATACTTCATAGTAGGGTTCGTTCTAAGAGATTGTCGCATGATAATAAACCGGCCCATAGAGTGGAAACCAACAAACAAACTGGCCGAAAGGCATGCGTTGCTTTGCCGCTAATCTTTTTCGGATCACCGATAACTCTTTCGAATCTCCTGGGGTAGACTTTGGGGGCCTTTGAGACTCCTACCAAGCCGCTCCTTTTCCTGGTTATTTTATTTATTTATTTATTTATTTAGGTACATAGGATTAGGTATACAGTTCATTCATAGGTCATGTAATCTTATAATAATTATATAAATTATTTAATAATTAATATAGGGAGGTTTAACACATCTTACATGACCTATACTGCCAATAGCACATCTAACTAGGCGATAATTTGGCCCGTCTCTAGATGTGCATATTTTTATGCAATTTTAAGAAATGAAGTGTTTTTTTTTAAAAGAAATTATTTGGACCCACCACCTGTATATACACATAAATATACCAATTTTATAAAAAATATAGCTATGTAATAAATATATACATTTATAGTTGTAATTTAATAAAATTTAATTAAGAAAAATAGATAAGTGATACTAAATAAATTGTCGTGCGTTGCAAAGAAGTTGATCAGATTTTACATATCCCTTGTTAAGTAGCCATCTATTAAGATTTGCTTTAAATATTTTTATGTTAGGATAAGTTTTCATGTCTTCACTAAGAGAATTATATAATTTTGGGGCTATGTAGAATATATGTCTCTGGGCAAATGTTGTCCTGACTGACGGAATTATATAATTGCTACTCGCGGACATTCTTGTGTTCAGATTGTTTTGAGTTCGGGCGTGGTCATCTCTAGATTTGTAGAATGCAAGAAGCGCTTGCTTAATGAATAACTGTTTAGCTGATAGCACATGGGATTGGGAAAATAACAAGGCAGATGGATGACGCCGGTTTTTCCGTTTATATACTTCGATTCTAGTCATATTTTAGTTTTATTTATGCCGACATTCCTGAAAAATTTTGATTAGTCAAATACTAATGGGCGAATGGGAGCTAATGGGCCCAGTGCAGTTAAGCCATTATGACCCATTAGTTAGGGTCGGCCGAACTCACAGGTCAACACCCATCCGGTAGCCTCCAATAAGAAATGCGAGTTCGGTTAGGAATCTGTGCTTGCAGGGTAGTTTGGAGTTAGCCAGACTACTGTGCATTTCGGCAGATAACGGGGGAGTCTGGAAACAACGTTGTTTCCTATAGAGCGGGACGGTTGTTTACCTTGTGGCTACCGCTCTTGAAACGACCATTTGGCTACCCGACACCGGGTGAACAACCGGGCAAAGGACCCCGCGCGTAGTCCGCGATAGATTCGGTAGACACCGAATTACCGCTACACAAAAGCGAGGACCGCGCAAGCGACCTCAAACCCGTAACCAGTCGGGAGGCCGGAGAAATCTGTCTGTAACTGGAAGTAAGGGCGTGAGTGTCGGTCCGTTCAGTGAAAACCCGGTTTCTCGCAGTAAAGCGTTGGCTTATCACGGGCGAGCGGCGTAACTAGGCAATGGGCTGTTTTCGTCCCAAGTCTTCTGCGCTCAACTCACGAGAGATATAACGATCAAATATCGTTAAAACTTCCTGAGGTAATGGGTTTGCCCGTTGTACTTAAAAGCTCCAGTTGTCAAATACTAAAATTTATAAAATTTCTAATATAGTTGTAAATACATTATCGCTTCAGGTTCAGATAGAGATATCATTGGCCTTCCAACCAAATGCATCCAAGCTTTATCGGTCGCTATGCCAGCTTCACGCGTTTGTGAGAGAGACTGCCTGCGTCTGCGTATCCCTATATTTTAGTTTCTTTTGTCGTTCCGCGATTGCGGCCGTGTGGTTCCTGTAGAGAATTAAAGACCACCGTTTGCGTCGTTGGTGTTAGTACCGATGGCGGTTCCATCGGTGGCGCGCGGAAGAGGAAAAACACAGAGTAGTTTTCTGGCGGACTGTTTATTTCAGACTGGTGCGTTTGCACGATGTGCGTTCGTAAAAGTGATGTGACAATTTTATCTGACTCCATTAGTTTGCGCGGGTGGCAATACTTACGCAGCAAATTTGAAATGCTTTCTAATAGGGCAAACGCTTAATCCTTGGAGTAAATGGGTATTTTCATGGATGCATCTGTCTCTTTTGCAGGATTTTCGGCGACATCGACCTTAAAGTACTATAACTACGAAACTACTACACCAATCATAAAAAGAACAACTGCACAATGATTGCATTGAAATTTCGAATATAGAATATTGAAATTTCATTTTGTAAAACAATTAGATAATTATGAATAAATATGAGAACGTCAAAGAAGTGAAAAAAACGCGGAACCAGATCTGGTCGTATCATACTCAACGGATAATTGTTTCAGAACCAGATTTGGTCGTATCATACTCAAGGGGTTAAAGCATGTGAGGTAGTCTTTAGACTCTCCATTGCTTGCTCGCTGTTCCATTTTTCGCATACTCACTAGCTAGAATCTTACACGTAAGCTATCTGGATTTAGATGGTTAGTTCTTGTCGATTCATTACTCAACGAGGTTTCGTTTCTTGATATTTGGGAGATTTTCGTTGTATCTGAAACTTTAACTTGGCTAACGACCCGTTTTGGTATCAATCCAAAAGATTGGCCTCGAGACGCAAAGCCGATATAAACGTGCCCCGTCCAATTAATTTTTCGCCCCAGTTGGCATGGATTTACCCTTCCCGTGTAGTTGATAACTCTTGAAATGTTTACTTTTAAAATAAATTAGATTCATTTGTCACGGGTGACAGCGCGCCACTGGCGGCAGCTGACAATCATAGCTGCCATACTTGAGGACGTCATTTTTTCCTGGCCGCGCTTTTGCCGGTATTCCGAGAGCTTTATTTCCCAACCAACCCACCTCGCCTCCCATCGTCCCTCCGCAGGCGACACCCGTAGGCCGAATTAGTGTGCGAAAATATAGGAAAGAAAATGCCGTAGTTTTACAACAACCAAGGGAGTGGGTATGTACGAACGAATAATACACAAATAAAGAATTGTATTTGTTAATACAAATATTTGTAAGACCGTATTATTACCTATTTCATGACAACTTAAAGGAGTGCCTTAAACTTAATACCTAATACAACTTAATAATGCGGTGTAGTAGAGCGTCTAGTGGTAGCACCTTTCAGGTAACTTCAGCCGGCTCTCGTTACGGAGGGTGGAGAACCACACTGGTCCACAGGCGTTCTACAAATCTCTCACCAGTGGCTCCAAGTAGCTGTTGTACACACAGCAGCCACACCGCGGTAAACCACGTCGACTCGTGGACTAAACCTGATCGAGGGGGGTCTGCACGCTTCGGTCGACAGGTCTGATTGCGGATACCTCCTGCATAGTGTACGAAGACTGGCCCGGCGAAGAAGGCAACTCGACAGCTTATAAGCGACGGATGTTGACGGAAGCGGCGGCCAAACACGGCATCGTGGAAGGCCTAGGGCGTCCGGTTGAGGGCTAAAAACCGGCGGCCAGAAACTGCATCCCTCTTTCCTCCAATCGTGGCGGATCTCCGCTCCATTGGCGCACGGATTGCAGGGACGAGAGAGTGAGTCTGCACCAGCGCAACCGCTTACTCACTGTAAACTATTCACGCGCAGATGACCTCTAGTTTTTGAACATCGGACCGGACTTGTACCTAGGAAGTCCTGTCAAGCAAGAGGTCGCCATCGTCGGATCACGATGAGGAGTACATCAATAGGAGTGCCTGATTTAAAAAACCAAAATAAATGTTTTTCATGCTTTTTTTTACTCAAAGTTGAAATCTGATGATGAATCTTGTATATCAGTTTAATTAACATTTGAAAGATAAAAAAGAAAGTTTTTGTAATAGTAACTAAACTTATTTTTGAGATATTGAAATGCAAATGTTTTTACCGCTGCAGAAATGGCGGTATCTGCTTGCGTCGGTTTAGAAGCGTATTTTTTCCAGAATAAAAAGTAGGACTTTATATACGTAAATTGGTATCATTTTTATAATTTTTGGAGGATTTAAAGAAATTAGATCGATTTTCGCCCCAAAATTTTGTGTCTAGTAAAAGAAAATATAATATGTAAATATATGTTTTTTAGTTCATATAGAAAAGAATTTAATATTCTTGTTATTTTTGTTGGAACAACTCGATCCGTCAAGTAGTTTTTGTTATCACAGGCGCAATACGGAAAAATATGGTTTCGAGAAAAAGCGTTTAAAGTTTTCTTTAAAGGAAAGTAGTAAGCCTTTTATACTTACAGAAATCTGAAACTATCAGTTATTCCAGAGGTTGAAGATTCATTGATATTTTTTAACATAGGGTTAAAAAAACATGTTTTTTTGGCCGTCTAATTCAGGCTCCCCTCTTAATTGATTTTCACGGCAAAATTTTCTTAAGTAAGTGGACTTTGTAGTTTGAAGTATATAATACGATTATTATAATTTATGTTATGATACTCTTCAGAAACCTTTAGTATCGATTTTTAGATATATTTTATTCTTAGGCGACTATCTACTAATATATTATATCGATTCCGTAATCATAACTTTTGATCATTGAAATTAATAATCAATTTATGTGATATGTATATAAATTGATTATTAATTAGTGCCCCAACCCAAAGGGTGGGACACTAGTTTCCCAACCTTTTGGGTCTTTCGCATGGTCGTCTGCCTGATCTGATATCCCCGGACTGGCGAGGGGACATTTTTAATCTCCACCACTTGCTGCCTGTTTTGTAGGTACGATTTAATGAGTGAATTGGCCACTCCTCTAGTTCCATAATGGTTTAGCTTGTCTACCAATGTATTAATATTTATAGAGTTGAATGCTTTGCTTAGATCGCAGAACAGTCCTGCTGAAAGAATCTTCTTGTTTCGACTATTCTCAATCATGAAACATGCAGACAGCGCGGCATCCTGTGTAGATTTTTTTTTGTCCGGAATCCATATTGACTGTCTGAAATGACCACAATTTTTTCTAGGAAACCATTTAGTCGTTTTTCGGTGACCTTCTCCAAAATATTTGAGAAATTGCTCAGTAGGGCTACGGGTCGATAATTTTCTACGCTCGTGGTATGGCCCTTTTTTATATATCGGTGTAATCTTGGCTACTTTATGACAATCTGAAAATATTCCCTCTAAGCTTAAATTGTAAAGATATGTTAGACAAGGTGCCAGTACACGTTTATGGATTTTAATTACGCTAACAGGTATATTATCGAGACCAGTTGAATTTTTGTTCTTTGGAGAGTCGATGCATTTTTCTATTTCTTGATTGTTGATTGATAGTTTGATCCTTATTAAATGTAGTTTATGTAGAACTCTTTGGATGCTTTCTATTTTTCTAGTTTTCATATAGTTTTGTTATTGAAGTGCTGATTCTCTATGTTTTCTCATTATTTCTGTTTATTTTTATTTTTCTAGTTTTTATGTCTTTGTTATTTTTGAATTTCTATGTTTTATTTTCAATATTAGTTTTTTATGGACTTTTTTATAATTTGAAATGTAATTTTATTTGTAGAAGTACCAATTATATTTGATATGTAATTTCTATACCCAGATCGGGTTTTTGAAAATATTTTTTTCTTATTTCTTATTTCGTATTTCTTACATACATACATAATATATGTATGTAGATATCCAATGTATTGTGTACCGTCTAAACAACTATGTATACGGTTTTAAAGGCAATGAACATTATTTGATTTGATTTTGTGTGTAGTCTACTAAGTCATTGGCAGTTTAGCCAGTTTAGTCACTGGCAGTTTTTGCTTTTTTGTCACATACCAAAACATTAATAATGCGACTAATTAATGACGAAAATGTCAATAGTATTGCAAAAAAAGCTTCAATGCCAAGAGAAATTTTAAGAGGCTTTAGTGAAAGTCCTACACTACAGATCAATCAAGAACATCAAAAATTTAGGCGAACCTAGAAACGTTCCAACCACCTTTATGTATAATTTGAAGTTAATAGTAAAAGATCGGAATATTTTGTGAGAACGAGCCGTAAAATATAAACAATAAAATCCATTTTCATTGTCCATCGCATGCGATGAGGCCTATATTTCTTGTGACAGAGGTGAAGGGCAAAGAAATGTAGTGTAAAGTCAAGAAAATTTGCAAAAAGCGCAAACCCTCGCTTTTGAAAACAACGCATTTCGGAAAGAATGGTACACAATCGATGGTAGTTAAAAAGCAACATATTCTTCAAATTTCGAAAATATCATCACTATCAATATGATCATCATCATAATAATTGCGGCTCTCATATAGTCTATTTCTGAACCGATGGACCTGTCGATACGAAAATATCAACCGATTCATAGACCTCATCCAATGTCTGCAACGCTCGCCGATATTGAGCACTCATCACCCAGTGTCACCCAATGTATCATCTGATATCATGTCGTCTGATATCAGCGTAGATGGGAATGACCTCGCGGTCTCATATTCAGGCGTGGTACCTATTCGAGCATTTTCCTGTCCCCCAAATATGATTTATTCTTGGAATATGTACAGCCCATCTCCAAAGTGCAAAGTGCAATAGTTTTTACCGTATCGTTTGTCTTACTCCTCTTACTAACTCTTGAAAACTGTTTCTAACTCTCCGGATCTTTTGTGGTGTCTTGATTTTCCAATTTATGAGTAATAAGAAAACGGCGATGAAACCAATGGAATTGAAAACATTTTTTTTATAATTACAATTTAAATTCCTATATAATTGGTGTCTTCCTTAGAACAGGCGAAGGAGTGATGCAGAAACAATGTATTTCAAGAAATCTTATATATTTTGTTAAAAATAAAAAGAAAAAAAAATAAATAAAAATGCGAAGTGAAACGACTTGATCAAACCAAAACAGAATGAAATGCTATAGTTTCATGTGATATGTTTCGGCTAGATGTTTGTTTATTATTATATTTATTATCATTATAAATGTATTGGAAGTGTAATTTTGGCATGTTTACACTTGGCTTGTCTATTATATATATATATAGGTACATATAATGGCTACAATGGCTTGCATAATATGTTTGTCGATTCATCTTACGGGAGTAATCTATAAATAAAGAGATATCCAAATTAATGTCACCTTTGAACAACAATATATCTTAATATTATGTAAGCATATACGATTCAATATATTTATGAAATAAAGGTTAGACTGAGAGAGAAACGCAGTTCCTTGATACGTATATAGTTGTCTTGAACGTATATATTTTTGTCTTGACCAAAAATAATTTGTGTTGAGAAAAAATAAATTCAGCACTCTAGACAGAGAATCACAATTCACGCACAATTGCACGTACAATATTTTCTACATTCGTTGATAGGCTAGATGCATGTCTATATTAAGTGTAACGGTATAGCATGTATTCCCATGCTAGACTAAGTCTCAATCAATTAATTAATTAGTTATAAACTGGAGACAGATCTTATAGATTAGGCAAATATTCAAGGTGGCACAACAATAACGTCATGTATACTAGCAAAATTAGTTAGTAAATAGGAGTTTACTCGACGGTATACTAAAATAAAGATTTTGAAATCACTGTATTAGGGATTAATTTATTAGGCATGGTTACAAGATGTATGCTATTTTCCATGTTGATGATTAATGAAATGCGTAAAATTTTAAACATAATGGTATTATGATAGCTGACATTCTAATTTTCATATAATTAAATTCATTTTTAAAAGAAAATACGAAGGCATATTGCTGGATTGGCAATAAAATATATATTTTTTGATTATTCTACATAGAATTTGCATTTCTATTTTAATATATTATTCTCCCTGACTCATCACATTAACATATTTTGATTATTTGTATGTAGGTAATATTGAATATAATATTACAGCCATGACAACTATCACGATAGTTATGTTTATAATAATGAAATTTTTAGCATTTAATTTTGTGACGCATCCAAGTGTAGGAATGCCTATCTACTGGAGTAGTTGATTGTATTGTATTGTATTGTATTGTATTGCTACATAATTCTTTAAAAAATAAGTTCCAAAATATAACTTATGCCATGATATGTAATTTGACACATACTTTGTAAGGTTTTAATGTTATTACTAGGTTATGATTTAATACTTAAAGCTATTATTATATTTAATATATTTAGTGATATTGCAGCGCTAATAACACTCAGATGAAGTTTAAATATATAAGGGGTTGTGCTACAAAGCGATTCTCCTACCCATATTGTTATATGCCTTCGAAACGTGGTGCCTCTACAGAAAAGAGATTAAGAAGTTAGACGTTTTCCACATGAGGTGCCTCCGAAACATCCTGAGGATAACATGGGAAGACCGTGTGTCAAATACAGAAGTGTTACGACGGACGAAAATGCAGGGCATGGAAGCTGTGCTCATGAAAGCTCAGCTGAGGTGGTGTGGGCATGTAGCGCGTATGAAAGACGACCGCCTCCCGAAAGCCGTGTTTTATGCCCAACTCTCATAAGGCGCACGCAAAGTCGGCGGACAGCACCTACGCTATAAAGATGTCTTAAAAAGGCACCTAACCGCCAGTGGTATTCCACCTGAGAGCTGGGAGAGGGCTGCTCACAAACGCAGCGAGTGGCGCTCCACGGTGACCACAAAAATGAAAGAGTTTGTGGAAGTCCAGCTTGAAAACCTCGACTCGAACCGCCAACAGCGCAAAACTCGTCCGAAGCCCACTTACGCATACATTTACAACAACTGCGGTGAACTCTACTGTATCTTTGTAATCGGACCTTTAAAAACAAACTGGGATTCACGAGTCACTTCCGCGCGCATCTTCGAAGAAGTCCTGTCAACCAAGAGGTCGCCGTCGTCGGATCACGAGGAGGACATCATCATCATCATATAAGGGGTCGACTTCGAAAAATCTTATTTTAGTACAACCTTATGAATTCAAAGGAAGCTTTCTGTGAAGTTTCATGCCTCTGATTGCCAATAGTTTCGGCTCGCGCTTGATCGGGAATAAGTGAGTCAGCTACTCTTTTTTTTAAAAATACAGATGATATAAAAAGGTTCGTGCATTGTTTAAATGTATATTAAAAGTTGATTATAGCCTTCTTTTGGACACCCTTCACTTTGCATTAAAATCACTTGGTTTTTACAACACTCCTAAAAAAAATCGCGTTTTAACTGCCGTACTTCTGCCGTACTTATAGACTCGCTATCTCGGCGGGGGGCTGCCACTGCCGATGCCTTGGCGTGTTTTTCTCGTCAAGCTTGGCGCCCCCCTCCCTCCGTGGCCCATTTCATTATGTTGAGAAAATGAGCGATAACGCGAGAGCGAGACGGCACTAGTCTCCCACCCTTTGGGTCTTTCGCTTGGTCGTCTGCCTTCTCTGATATCCCCGGACTGGCGAGGGGACATACATACATAATATATGTATTATACATACAGGAATACGGATACATATTCTAACCCGCACTTCATTTCGCTTGACAGACACAAAGATATATTTTTACGTACAGTTGACGAATTTTAAGCTGTTATTTTTGTGATTAAGATGATCCCTTGTGAATTTACGTCGATAGTGACCTTTTTGCACCTATTCGTACCTAAGTATGATTTTAATACTCCATAAAATTGATTCAAA
Source organism: Micropterix aruncella (assembly GCA_944548615.1). Classification (NCBI taxonomy): domain Eukaryota; kingdom Metazoa; phylum Arthropoda; class Insecta; order Lepidoptera; family Micropterigidae; genus Micropterix; species Micropterix aruncella. The sequence goes on along the minus strand of OX155968.1, from coordinate 18,922,533 downwards.
TGACCTTGATCGCTTAGAATTGGCAAATTCATCCGATACGCACATTTGTTTCAATATTGTTTTTTATTTATTTATTCATCTTTACAATACAGCCTTTGAATAAAATACAGCCAAGACTGAGTTTTATCTGCTAATAATAAGATAGGGTAACTTTTAGTGCAATTAGTGTGGCCATATTAACTATATTAAGTATTATAGACGAAAATTAGCATTGGTTAAGATTAGTCGCCACAGAAAGTCACTCTCTTGATAATGTTTCCAAAAAATAATATTGTATATACTTATGCTTATCTTCTGTACATATACTTCACCGGCACTCGGCTCGATTGCGCTTCTTCGTGAAATAAAATCGGAAATTAGTTCGTGTGAACGAGACAGGGCAATACGCTAGAGCGGAATGTGAAATGTACGGTTGTCACTTTTTTGGATTAAAACTACCCACCAAAGCTAAAGAATCTAACACTGCACGAAATGTGTTCAAATTTATTCTGATGATATAAGTTCGACAGATAGTTTTTATCGAAGATCGTTCGTTTCATATTGTGCTCTAACGTATTGCTCTATCTCGTTCGCTTGAACTAATTTCAGTTTTAATTCACAAAGAAACGCAATCGGGCCCATTGTCTAGCGCTGTGTATATGTTGAATATAAATTCTGAATTCGTCAGTTTCGAATTAGTCTTCGTCAGTCTCGTTTAGGCGGATATTATGAATTATAATGGCTTTCCCGAAATAAAATGTAGTTGGTTTAGACAAGTCCAAGGTTTTCATTCTTATATACCTATAATATATTCTTATTTACTTTCACATATTGGTCTAAGCAAACCTTGTATTGCATCGAAAACAGTTAGCAGCGTTTCAATAGAAAATTACAGTATTTTTTTGCTCCATTTAGAAAAGTAATATTTTTTTATAAAGCTCGTATTTTCTAAAATATAACATTTTAAAAAATCATTCGCAAAGCGTGTGCGCCGTTAGATGTGATGTGCAATGAATTTTGTTATAATATTTCAAATGGTTTCTGACTCGATTCTGACGACTCAGACGATGATACAGATGATGTCTCCTTTTACACTTACCAGTATTTTCCCTTTTTATCTAGCTTTAAATTGCACTTGCTGTAAATTGCAAAAATTTACAAATTTGAGAGATATACAGCGAATTGGAATATTTTCTAGGGATGACTCTGTATATAAAACTAATAAAAACAACTTTCTTTTTATTACAAATCTATTATTGCATGTCTGCTTTATTTGCACAGTGGATTATTTAACATGAAAAACGGAGTTTAAAGGCATCTTTTTTTTCTTCGATTTAGACCTTTGTCACTGAGAAATAAAAATCTGAATATCTAGTAGTTGAACATACAAAAAAGGCTTTTCTCGGTGACTAAGGATTCACTATGAAAAAGTTGTAGATGCCTTTTAACACAGTTTTTTTTGTGTATAAAAACTTATAATAACCATATGTTTTACCCGAAAAAAAGTTAAAATGAAAAAAAAGTTTTTTTTCATTGTCTTGTTTGGTTTGATTTAAATAATCACTTGAAAATACGCCCGCAAGGCCACCAGGCGGAACGATAAAGCCACCCAGGCAGCATCCTCCAACCTGGCCCGGATACGCTAACGAACGAACGAATATCGATGGCTTAATCTGCAAAAGTGCCAACTCAATTTGAGACAACTTTACAGGGGAGTGTTAAAACGTAATAAAATCTTTATTAATACCATTATAGAAATTCCAAAAGTCCATTTGGTGGCTTTTTAAATATTCTAATGGAATTTTATGACTAACATTCGATTTTTTTATTAATCTATTAAAAAAAGGAGTTGGTCCATTTTTATAGGAAAAACCAATAATTTACTTTGGAGTTAGCACTTTTTCTAAAGAAATGTGTAATAAAAATAAAACGAAAATTAAGAAGAAATAGACGTTTATTCAGTAATTATTAATATTTATTCCATGTTTGTGCATGGCTTAAGGTCTTCTTAGTCACTTATTAATATTTATTATAAGATTGTTCACAGCTTAAGGCCTACTTAGTCATGAGGAAGGTTGTCGTAATAAATATGGTAGTCTGTTGCCATCGTTGATTTCAAATCCTGCAGGTCTTGAAATTTCCTTCGTGTAATTTTCAAACGTTGGGAATAGAGTGCAGGCAAATCTTCTGTTCTTTTTGCCGAAATATTGTGGTCTCGGCGTCTTGGCAATAAAGCCCAATCATCGCTTAAATTTAATTTGTACGAAATACAGCCATCTGAAGTATATTTCAACGCGCGCAAGTCTGTAACTTTGGGGTCACCTTTCTTGAAGCCAGGTCTTATGGATTTATAAAAAAATACAGCATCATATTTTTTAAAAAAATCATGACTTAAATACTTCACGTTGTAGGGTGTGGGTGCCTTTCTGGCATTTTTGCAAATTGTAATGTATTCGGCAGGAACATTGATTATTTTGTTTCTCAAGTGTCTTTCTACTGTTGCGTGAATAGAATCTGCCTCCATCTGGGTATGGCCCACTTCGAGGTATTTATGTATTATTGTAACATTTTTAATTATGGCCAAATTAAGTAAAGTGTTGGATAGAATCATATTTCGGTTTTGTGCTGTGCACCCGTCACTGTAGAATACTATTGTAATATTATTCACTGAGACAGTTGGTAGAATATTTTGTGTAATGAAGTGGTCCATGATACTGGCAAATTCTTCCGCGTTAGTACCTCCTTCTGTTTCATTCCATAGATAGCAATAGGCATTGCCATTTTTCAAGTTATAAATAGAAAAATTGTGCACACATAATTTTTGTTTGTAATAAAGACTGGAAATATTAGACCTTGGTGCTAATAACACTGCTTGAACGTCCATTGTAAATACCAGTAAATCTTCGGCTTTCTTATCGTTTTCTTTCTCGGTACGCGCATCTTCTTTTCTTTTATTATGGGCAGCATAGTCTTCATCTGAAATATATCCGTGTTTGTGCGAAACACACAGTTGACACAGGTCCTTTTTAGGTTTAAATAAAGAAATATTTTCAATGTCTAGTGTGTTGATAAATTTAGCAATAGACATAGGAAGTGCATTATGTGATTTGCACCAGTCATTGACATAAAAATCGTATTGGGCCTTTTTCGAACTCCATTCTGGTAAAATTATATTCTTTGCTAGTATCTTTACGACAATAATGAGACTCCATTTTAGGGAGCGATGAAAGGAACTCTTTGAGTGTATCAACTTTATGCTGATGAGGGTTAATTCTAGGGCGTTTGTTAGAAGTAGATTGGGTTGTTTCTGATGAATTCTGTGTAATAACATTTTCTTTATCATGATTTTTCCAATGCCATATCGCAGATCTTCCAATATTTAACGTGTTTGAAAACATAGTCTTACACACTCGATATGTTTGGTCTCCCTTATTTAAGTTATAAATCATGGAGCAAAATCTTTTCGATTTTAAAGAATCCTTTCTATCTCTCTCCCTTTTAATAGCTGACATCTTTACGGATGAATCAATAAATATTTTTTTCTCACCCCAAGTCATTTCCCAAAATTTCTTAAATATTCTCATTCTTTCGTCTTCTGAAAACAAGGAGCATTTAAGCACACTTGATTCATTTCTTTTGCAATTACATGTAGGTTTCATTTTTTTCTCTTCTTTGGGTATTGTTATCCATTTATTATCCACTTTTTTTTCCCTTTGTATGACTTTCCTTTTTCTCTTTGTTGTTTATTTTTCCGATCAGTCCATTTAGATTTATCTACAATACATCTTTTAGATCTTTTCCGTTGTCTAGTGGTCTCTTCGGCGATCTCAACTTCACTCATATTTGAATCACTATCGGAATAGGGTACTAGAGGAACATATTCTTCATCATCGGAAATATTTCCGCTGAGACCAATAGGTTCACTTAAAATATCGCCTGTGGATATTATTGGAACAGATGTCGAAGCTATTTCTAGATATTGCGTAACAGCATTATTCGAATGTGCTTCATGATTTATTGTAATATTAATTTCACATTTTTTTTGGAATGGGAAACACTCCTCGTTAGTCACTTCTTGAATGTATGTAGAGCAATTAATTATATCCAAATTGTCCTCAAATAAAATTGGCATGTCCTCTAACATACTGGGCGTGAGTTCAGTAAGTTGGTTTATGTCATCCATTGTATCATTCTCAAGGCTTAAATTTACAATTTGTCTGCCTCGTGACATACCTGTAAGTTTATTAAACACAAATATTTTATAAGATACAAAATAACGATCAACAACATTTCAATTATCAAAAAGAAAGTAATAACGATATTATTAAAAAGTGATAGCTCCGTTTTTTTCTATCGGAATGTCACTCGAAAAAAGTGCTAACTCCATGCGCAAAGTTTATCGATCGAATATGCTTCAAATGTCAAGTATTCTGCGAAAAATATAACAATAAATTGACAAATACACTTACTAGACATTGCAGCAAATCACAAAATAGTCAATTTGTCATAAAAACACGTTTTTTTTACATTAAAACCACGGAAAGCGGGAGACACGCGTATCGGTTGACATTTCCAATACAAAATGGCGCCGCTGAATGGAGTTACCACATTTACCGTATTGTGGCTCGTATTATATGGAGTTAGTTGATTTTTGTGCGTCGTTTTTAGAGCACTTCCTTTGAATTTAGGGAGTTGTTTAATTTTTCTGTATATAGATAAGCAAATTTGCTACATTTTAAAAAAAAAAACGTTATTTTGATGAAAAGTGGAGTTAGCACATTTGCAGATTAAGCCATCGATATGCCCGATATGCTGATAACACATACTGTATGAATGCAGCTGCGGTCTAGCCTACGTTGGACAAACGAAACGGCCCATAGCCACGCGACTGACAGAACACATCAAAGCTGCGAGAAAAATCGGCGATCTGCGAACATATATTGGATAGCGGAAGTAACCACTGGATGCAGTTTCAAAATCCCATTGTTCTATCCAAGGAACAATTCTACTTTCCTCGCATGATCCGGGAAGCCATTGAAATAAGAAGAACTCCGAACTTCAATAGAGATGACGGCTACAAACTCTCTTCTACGTGGAACCCTTTTCTTAAAATGTTCCCGCCGCCGAACGCCGAACGCAAAGTCGTAAAACAGGATACAGTGAGTGTTGTGTGCAAGACGGATTTTAAAAATTCCCGCGCTCCGAGCCCGGCCCCCCACCACCGTTATAACCTACGCAGTGGCGGCAGCGGTTTGCGGCCTACCCGCAAAACAACGGACTGACAGCTCTTCAGTCTACCCTAGACAACGGCGGCTGCAACGTCACCGAAACGTCGGGTCCTACAAATTTCACGCGGTAAATTCGTTTTCTATCCTATTTATAATACACATACTGTATGTTAATAACAGTAATAGTAAACATTTAAATTGTCAAATCTAGTATAAAATTATGTCACTATATGGCACTGTAAGTTGAACACGATGCTAATACATAGTCACTATTAAATATTGAATGACAAACATACTTAGTTACTTAGAACCAGTACATAATGATAGCTTTATATTCCAAAATGATATTTTTCTGTCTTTTTTTTACTTTCCTGACGACCTATCGGAAAGGAAAGTATTGTGATCGCGCTAAAAAAAAATTTTGAGATGAAGATGGGAATATATATTTTGAGACTCCCTGAGACGATTGAGACTATTTCCAGACCGATCTCTGTCTGTATGTATGTCTGTATGTCTGTATGTCTGTCTGTATGTATGTATTCTTCCACGATAGCGCCCAGACGCTTAATCGGATTGAGCTGAAATTTGGTATATAAGCTTCTGTTAACCGTCGGAGGAACCTATTAGTTTTTGGAGTCCCTACGCCCTACGGTTGTGGTACCTCCCATACAAATTTGGGGTTCCCGGCGAAAAAATTGTTTCCGCGATAGCGCCCAGACGCTTAATCTGTCTAAGTTAAAATTTGGCATAGAAGCTTCTGTTAACCATCGGAAGAACCTATTAGTTTTTGGGGTACTTACGACCAACGTTTGGGGTACCTGCCATACAAATTTGGGGTACTAGAGTAAAAAATGTCGCTGTTTTTTCGCACCTCCCCGGATACTAGTCAGGAAAGTCTTGGGGTGACACAACCGATTTTTATTTAAGTCTTCAATTTGCATTAATTTTAAAGAATACAATCAAACCAACTGATATTTATTTACTCCTAACTAGGCGCTGACTGTTCCAATGGGCACACTGTTTCATTACTCACACCTGTACTTTATTTTAATTTAATATAAATTCAATGAAATAAAAATATGTAGGTGGGTATTACGTAAGGTAAAATAATCTTCAATATTCAATGAATGCAATAAATTATAGTGTTGTGGCAAGGGTGTATCTACTTCTATACTCCTGTTTATTTCCACATTGCGACCTAAGATTCAAGGTTCTCAAAATTTATTTTCAACAGTTTACAAAGGAAAGAGCTTACCTTATGTTAATAGGATGTTGAACCGGTCTCTCCCAATCGGTGTATTCGTTGACTATAGTAGCTAAAATTTCCGATAAATGGTAGGTGTAGGTGTTCTTGACGAAAGATCTAAGGATCTTTGATCTTCTATCTGCTTCTATTCCATACTGGACGTCGTCGCCGCTGAAGGCGAAGTATGCTTCCGCTTTAGTGACTCCGAGGAGTAAATCGTACCTAGGGGTTAAAAAAAAATAGAACATTTATCATTCAATTCAGGTCCGTTTTTTAAAATTGTGATTGTGGTGTAGTAACGTAGAGTTTCACAAATATTTAGTGCGGCACAACCTGCCTTTAGGCTTACAATGTTTTTTTTAAAACAAGATTGCGTACAGATATTTTGTAATGAAAGCATAAGTAACAGTTAATTAATACTTAGACATAATATAACAACTCGAAAAAGTGAAATTAAATACGTATAACAAGTTATCTCAGCAATAAAATTAAAAATTGTGTGGAAAATTAATAATAGTTAAAACTAATCCAGAATAAAGCAACGTCATAACTTTATCAGAAAACCCATCTTTATTCTGAAATAATACTAACTATTATTTATTTTCCCTTTAATTTTTAATTGTATTGCTGATATATTTTAAATACCTACCTAATTTCGCTTTCTGTAGTTTTAAATAATGGTTAGGTAATAATTAACTAAGTTACTTTTATTTTATACTTTACTTTTATTTAATTAACTAAGCTACTCTGATTTTATGCTTCATTTTTATTTTTAGGTTGCTTCTTTGCTATTAATCAATAATAATATGTTTTTTTTAATGAAAATAACAGAAATAAAGAGGTTTTTAAAATCAAAGTAAATTAGAAAACAAAACCAAAATACATTATTCCAATTGAAAACAGTATATCAATGTTACAACCAAAAATATGTGCAGTTGAACAATTAATAATTAAGTTTACTAATTTAAAGTTACTGTAATATAAATTTCCTTTCCATAATCATTGTGTTTCAGTCTACAACAAATCTCGACTTCTTTTATGGAATATAAAATTGTACATGGATATATTTAACCCGTCATTACAAGCGGCAAATTAGTTACACGAGTACACGTGAACGGACTGACAACAGTCCAACTGGGAGACTTTGAAATTCTTAGTCTAATTCTGTTATACGATTGGTTGATTGGTTCCATATATACACCAAAAGATTTGTCAATTAGGTCAGATTAGACCACCAAGGCAGGCTCGAATCAGACCTAGTTGGCCAATAGCTACACATGTAAAAATCTTTTCACTATTCTGGTTGTTGCAGTATTACTGCTTTCCACATTTTCTGCTTTCTACATTCTAAGATTTAGCCCCGTGTCGAAAGACAGCCTCCTGAAATGTTTAGTGAGGCTTTTGAGGACAGCGCCGCTCGTGGATAAAATAATTTAATGATCAATATTTTTTATTGGTACTATAGAAGCGACACGCGTTCCCACTTGTCAGAAAAGTCAAGGGCTAAGTGGAAATGCTTTTTTTGTGCCAGCCATATCGAGATGGTTGGTATTAAACACAAATAACTCATAATAACATGTAGTAATAACATAATATGACGAAACATAGCTATATTAATTACATATATATTTATTGCGTAGAACCGTTCATAGAACTCCTTGCCTTTCCATTGTGCTATTTTCATCATTTCGCTGTGCTATTGTCATCACCGGCTTGTTGTTTGATAGTCATGGATTAATTATATGTATGCGACTGAAATTCTATTACATGAAAGGAAACTGAATGTCCTTAACAAAACAATGTGAATACACGCGCACCGGCTAGCGCTTCGTAAGGCATTAACCTTTTCTCTCGCAAACTATTCTTCGACCTTTCACTGGCTCGTATTTAGTTTCTCGCGGGCTTAAACTAAGCTGGTGCTAAAAAGTAGGAACTTAAGCGACTTCGTTAATTTGTTGGTATTATGTATCATCAAAATTAAGAAACGGTCTAAAACCTGAAAACTTTCCGTTTTTTCTATCACCCTTCCAAAGCGAGGTCTTATTTTGACAGCTCGGTCACTCTCTCGCCATCCTGCCATCGTCTCGTCATCGCAGGCTGATTGTCATCACGTTTTCGTGTCAAACTATTTTTTCCAATACTAGACTATGCCGACGTTTGCTACCTTGACGTCACTAAAGCCATCCTCGACAAATTGGAGCGGTTACAAAATGTGTGCATTAGGTATATCTACAATGCGAAAAAAAATGATCACGTCTCTGAGTATAGAAGCAGACTTCATTCGCTACGAATACGTCGTTAATTTGTAGGTAATACGTCATCGTTGAAATGAAACGTGCATATTATTTCCCTTCTTTATAACACCCTCAACAATCCCACCGCTCCCTCCTACCTAACCGAAAAATTTCACCCCGTTACAGTAAGGATAGTAAAATTGTGATTGCTAGTCATAATTCTTCTTTTTTAAAATATTCCTTCACCGTTCATGCAGCTAGACTATGGAACCAGCTTCCGTCCTATATTAGAAACGAATCAACGCCTTCTACCTATCAAGTGTCTCTGAAAAAGCAATTTATGTCCCTACATTCCTAGATATCCTACATATCATCATATCCTCTTCTGTCCTTTTCTCCTTACAAATATTCTTTAGATACAAGTATATTTTAAAATTTTCATTTAGGTGTTTTTGTTGTTGTACTCTACTAGCAACTAAATATTTTTGCTTCCTAGAAGGCTGGCTGTAAGAGATTGTAATTTAAGCGATAAAACCGCCTTAAGATAAGATTTTGACTTAAAATGTACAATTAGGAATTTTTATCTATTTTTCTAGCTACTATCACCGTATAGCGGCCAATCCCAGATAAACCAGGATGATGAGAAATGGACGCTGGCGAAGTTTATTTTTTTCAGGAAGAAAATTTTCTGGGAGACGGATCTAAGAAATTTGAATAAATAAAATTAACTGTAAGAAAATGTGTAATTTCTACTTCTAAATATGTATATTTTGAGAATTTGTATTTAAATAATAATGTTATTGATTGAATTTTTCAATTACCTACTGTAAAATATTGTTTAGTAGGAATATACTTTCTATGAGTAATTTAATCGAAATATTGTTTTAATTTATCACATTTAAAATAGCCTGCCTAAAATTCATCGATATCGATAACCAAAAGTTCATCGATATCGATAACCAAAAGTAACCAAACATGACGCGCATGTAATGTTTGCGCTACTGCAAAAATAGGCAGAAAAAAACCTACAGTAGATTGTTTGAAATAGTAAAAGAAAAACTCCCCAGGTGGTCGCCGGAAACAAAAAACCAGGTATCTCATTAATAGGGTCAGGGCCGCAAATGTCTCAGTTTAATTTTATCATTATTCGAAAAATTAAGAGAGGGCCGTAAATGTATCGGGGACGTAAATGTACGGGGCCGCAACTGTCCCGAGACGGGAAGTAGCAGGGGCGGAATGGTTTATAAAAAAACTTAGGCACCAGACTGTGCTGGGTGTATAAAAATAATACTTTCTTGCTTCTTTAAATTAATAAAATACCTTAAAATCCTCATTTCATTTAAAAATTACCCCTTTTCAGACCTTTCACGTCATAAATAATTCAAAGTCATACATATAACTTTAAGCAGAAAAGCTCCGTTTTTGTAAAAATAAAGATGAAAGGAATTTCGCCCGACTTCTATCAGTTCAAAGACGAAATTCATGAAAGTCTGATAAGTTTGTCAGACTTGTTCGAAAGTATCAGTGGGCCGTATACGAAATTGAGTAAAATTAAGTAAGCAAGGCTGTCTGAAGTAAAGAAATGGAGAGGGAAATCAATCAAGCGAATATTTTCTGGAGACAAAGCCGCGGTGATTTTTCCAGACGAGTAGAAAAATATTAGTCTCAGAAGCAAATAAAAACTTTACGATACGAAATATTATACCCGAGCATCGTCGTCGCACTGGCAGCAATAAAAATACCATTATTATACGATCACGGCTCCAGTATCGGATAACATAGATTGACATTCTCGGAAAATATTCATAGAAGGTCCGACATGACTCGGATTTAGCGATATAATAAATGAAAAAATCGGTTGTGTCAACCCAAGACTTTCCTGGCAAGTAGCAACGGACTGATTTCATCTGAATAATAATTTAATAATTAAAACCGATGTTCGACTTTTTTTGGACGGCGAACGAACACGTTTGGGTTTCGTTTCACAACGGCCAGCAGCGCGGCTCGGCGGTAATTAACCGATTTCAAACAAAAGGAGGAGGTTATCATATCGGTTGCATTTTTTTATGTCTGTTACCTCAGAACCCCATCATTTATGAACCGATTTGGAAAATTCTTTTTTTTATTTGAAAGAATTTACTTCCAGATTGGTTCCAATTGTATCAACATTTTGTTGTGATGATGGGATCCATGAGGAATTACAGGATTTCCTCAAATATGATCATATCATTTGTTTAGTTTTCCCTTAAGTATTAGTAAAACTATCTTGTTGCCTACTTGATTTGGAAAACTTTAATTGTCCATGTAGATAACATTGTCCGTATAGATTTAGTCTTCATTGGTACGGGCTATGACCTAACTAGGTAATTGCAGAATCTGCCTAACTAGGCAGATTCTGCAATTAATACAATTGTAAATTTAAGTTTTTGAATAAATAAAATTATTATAATTAATAATAATAAGTTCTCTTAATAATAATATAAATATTTGATGCGAATTAATTAACTTTTTCATTTAAATTCTTCAACATTTCCTAATATATTTTAGTCATGCCCTTTGCCCAATCCCCCCTATATGTATGCCCAATAGTCCCTCAAGTTGGGAAAATGGGTACTTTCCCGAGGTTTACTTTTATTTTTTTCTCTGAAACTGAAAACATTTCTGTTATTGTGGTGATGTATAAAAGAAGCCAAGTGTATAGCCTGTTAAAAAATAATATAAGCCTGGTTATTTTTTTTTATTAACGATTTGCCGTAAGGATTCCTGAGAAAGTGCCCAATGGTCCCCACTCTCCCCTACTCCGTAAATGTTCATAAGATGATATTTCAGCATACGTAAGAAGTGTCACTGCATTGCAATATGTATCGAGTATATGGAGCTAATATTTTGTTATACATAGTGACGCTTTTCGTCATACACGTGAACTCGAGTATTTTACTCGAGTATTTTAATTTATATTCTCTGCACAAGAGTCGAATCGCCGCAACCATGGCCCTCAGTTTCCAAATAAATGTATCAAATTAAATTAAATTAAAAAATTACAATACATGTGAATACTCACTTAGTTAGTTGAGCTATTGCAGTCTTCCTTAATAGTACAGAATTTAAAATACTGATTGCATTCTGTGGCAACCTCGCCCTCCTCGAATTCGTAGGCATAGCTCCAATTCCGTAGTCAACACCAACTCCATATTGGGGGCTGTCCCCTCCGTTGAGGAGATCGCCTGTATCTGCAACCAAAACAAACGATAAAATCGCAGCGGGTACAGTATCAGCATCAATGTATTCACTTAAAGCTAGTAATCGTATATTAGAATTGGTCAGTTTTTAAATTATATTGAAGTGAAATGAATCAAATAGAACATTAATTTTAACAGTATTAAACACTAAACATCAATAAAACAGACTTTTATTAGAATGCATACCTACATCAAAAGAAGGTATGTATAGTTGATATGATCGCACAATTAGGCAGCTACTAAGTTACAGTAATATCTAAGCGAGAGTGGCGTTGACTAATGTCGGCTTTCCTAACTAAAAATCCAGAACTATTTCATTGACATAGGTATATATCCAGAACTAATTACTTGTACATTAAAGATCTAAGGGCCCTTGCTGAGTTGGCCACGAAGACCCATTCTGTTCAGGGTTGGTCACACTCACGGGTCAACACCCATACGGCGGCCTCCACACATGAAGTGCGAGAGTGGATAGGACTCTGGCCTTAGGGTTAGTCTCCCCTAGGAATCAACCTTCTGGCGCTCCTGGACGATCTGCGCACCCTGCGGCGTCACCCAATCGATTGTGTTTTCTGACTAACAGTCTAGAAGCAGTACTGTTTCCTATAGAGCGGGGGTAGTTGCGGACCTTACGACGACTGCTCTTGAAATGACCATCGGCTACCCGATCCTGGGTGAACAGCCGGGCAAAGGATGCCGTGGTCCGCGATAGATTCGGTATACACCGGTTAACCACTTCTTAAGAGAGAGGACCGCGCAAGCGACCTCGAACTCGTAACCAATCGAGAGACTGGAGTAATCTGGTCGCAATTGGAAGTAAGGGCGTGACTGTAAGCCCACTGGGTAACACTCCTGGCTATCTCGCGGTTAAGGCGTTGGCCTCTTACGGGTATGTGGCGGAGCTTGATGGATGGTGGACTGTTCTGTCCAAGTCTTCTGCGCTCACTTCACGGGAGGTGGAACGACTAATCGTTTAAACTTCTTGAGGTGACGGGTTCGCACGTTGTAGTTGACAACTCTATAGCTGGGGATTTAGTGCAATAGTTTGTATGGGAACCCTGCATTTTGTGATTAAAGGCTCATACTACCCAGCTTGAGGAGCTGTGGGTGCACAAAGGTACTGGAAAATACAAAGGTACTGGAAAGTACCTCTGCTGTCATGATATTGCGACTTCCTTAGGTAAAAAATATAATGTTTGTTTTATATTAAGTAAGTATAGATACGATATATTAAATATATAACATACATAACCTACTAAAAGTTATTTATTGTAAAATCTTATTACAAAACAAAATAAAGGCTTATTAATTAAAAGAGTCAATAATTTAAATGGGTACCTACTAAGAGTTGCTCATCATACTAACTAAAATAGTCAGTAAAAGTTAAATAATTAAAATAGAAGCCTAATAATTGAAATAGTCAATAATTCGAATAGGTTCGAAAACGTACCAAAAGTTGCTGATAGTAGGTAATATACAAAGTAGTCAGTAAAGTGTTATATAATAACACTAAAGTTAATCATATATTTAAAAACTAAAATTACAAATTCATCATCTAAATTGGTATAAAATTTGTAAAGTCATAGCCCATATATTTTTCACGTATAGGGCTACGAAGAGCGAGGGTGTTGCTCCTGTTTCACATGAAATGAAATGAGAAATTTGAAAATGGGCATTCAAAAGAATAGCCTATTTTCAGTGTTTTAATAGTTTCTTCTAGCAAATAAGTAAGTATGGGTACGTATGTGCTTATATCATATATACTACTTAATATTATTTTTTCAACGAAGTGGTAGGGATTGCAGACAAATTAATACTTAGGTATTTAAGGTTAACAAATATCAGTTAGGTACGGTGTGTGAATGATGAATTATTTTTATTAATTAGAAAAAACAATAATAATATAGTTATCATAATTATAATAACGATTGTACTTCTTGTTTTTAACTCACTGGCTAATCGCAGAAACTAAATAATCCGATAAGTACTTATATAATTTGACTCGATGCCCGTCTCTACGTAACGGACGTAATTCGCCGGTCTGCCGTGCGATGAATTATATTTTTTTCAGTCACATTTTACAATAGCAGTCCAATGAAAAATATATATCTGTAATTACGATAAGTGTGGCTTTCAGAATATATTTTTTGCATACCGATACCTCTTATAGTTAAAAAGTAAACTTCGTATAAGGAAAAAAAAGATGTCAACGATTTTTGGATTTTACCAATTATTTCGTATTTTTTTTAATGGATAGGTATTTTTTTCTTCCAGAAATGAATTCGTTATCATTGAGTTAACCGAAAATGCTATTCAACTTGCTCTAGTACTTATAGTCCGAGAGATATAGGGCTCAAAGTGACGCGCGGAGGAATCAAACTTCCACCCTCTCCCCCCGCCACCCGCGGAATGGTCGCCGATGGCTCCTGGTATAAATTCACTCAGGACCACCTAAGGAACAATTATGCCAAGTATGAGCGTTTAATCACAAAATGCAGGGTACATCGCACTAAATTCCCAGCTACTAGTTGTACATAGGTATACATATAAAATAGATAATTATCATAAAATATTAATAATCAACTTAGGTACTTTATACACAAATCATCACATAATGCCATAAAATGTTTCAAAACAATTAAAGAAACAAAAAATCAACTTATCTAGATGAGAAAAAAGACAATAATAAATTTATTTCTGTAAAAAAAGGTTAAATGGTTTTAGGTCAGCCTAACTAGGCCGAAGTCCATACCAAGGTGGACTCAACGATGTTAGTTGTTGTTCTTGAATTGTAAAATGTGCGCACACTTATCAAAGGAAAAAATACAATAAATTAAATCTAATAGCTTTAATAAATAATTACCACATATTTAATAGGTTACTTCAATCTGGGTAACCGAATAATGAGTAATAATAACCAAAACTTTATAATCATGTTGGAAAGAATAATAATAAAATCAAAAGATCCAGACCAGATGGTCAGGTATGTTATGTTCAACATTGTAATCCACATATTATGCGTTGCTGTTAAACTCAAAATATTACTGAGGCTGCCGAAAGTTACAGATAAATGTTAATCACATTTAAAAGAATTGGCATTGTCAAAAAAATATCCAGCTTATAGAAAGCATGTGCGTATTGCAGCTTTTGATTAAGGAACCTTTTAAATACCTTTGTCCTACCTGCTCTGTGGAGAGCGGTAACTGGTAAAAGAGTATGAAGATCAACTATCTATAAGACTTTTGGATTTTGTAAAGCACTCTTTAGGCAGGACAACATCGTCACGTCTGCGTGTGAGTGTGCATATTCCGATTATTCCCTTTTGGTTGTTAATGGTTTAGAGACATTGGAGGATCGGCGAGTAGTATCAGATATGTCGTTTCTACATAAAATTGTTCATACTGGGTTGGACAGTCCATACCTCCTGAGTAGGGTAAGCATACGAGCGCCTTCCCCACTCGCACGCGCTCTCAACTTTTTACGTACCAAGGTTCAACACTAACTATGGTTCCAATTCGTTATTGCCGCGCGTTATGCATGCATACAATGTATGCTTTAACGATATTGACATATTTAACAATCAAAATAGTCGATCCTTTATTAAGGAGGTACGTGAGAAGGATTGAATTAGCATGCACATACAAGCACTCACAATCACATTCGCACTACAGATACACACACCCACACACACATACATAAACGCACACACATACACACACACACACACACACACACACCCACACATACACGCTCTCCATCACACAAACACACACCAACACCCATACAATCGCACATAGCGATTTTAATTGTTAGTTTTAAATTCTTTTTGGTTTTCGTTGTATTGTATTGTTTAGCACATTTTGTAATCCTTATATAGCAAATAATTTAAAACATCATTGGCTTTATTACTGGTATATATTATGCTTATACGTTATTTTTTTATGCTGTATGTTTTTAAAAAAATAAAAAAAAAAATAAAAAAATATTCATATGCGAGTCTTAGTATTTTACTTTAAAACGCGACGATCTCGTTGACGTTTCCTTTGCGGGTTTCTAGCCGGAAAAGTACAAGTCTTTTGTTTCGATACAATTTATGTTCTTTATAAATCACTCGCGAAGTTGCACCTGGTAATTGGTATGGGCTTTTTATTAAGATGACGCCATTTTGCACACCCTATCTACTCTTGACATGCGCAATGACAACACCCATCGATATGATGAAGACTCATCGCAATG
Source organism: Micropterix aruncella (assembly GCA_944548615.1). NCBI lineage: Eukaryota > Metazoa > Arthropoda > Insecta > Lepidoptera > Micropterigidae > Micropterix > Micropterix aruncella. The sequence continues at coordinate 18,906,371 of OX155968.1, read as the reverse complement.
TCTGCTTATCACCCCGCCAACTTTGGAAACTTGCAAAGGGCCTTTAATGAGTTGAATTCGAAGAAGGAGACAATATTACCACTCTAGTATTCCATTACGGAATCCCTGAGGGCTTATTTTGAGCATAAACAAAAGAGCCTTGTTACTCGCTTATTGCGAAACAATAGACTCAAATAATCCCCCCTAGGAGCAACACCCAAACATTGACTAATTTCGAAATTTAAAATCAAAGCTCTTCTGTTTCAGTTTTCAAAGTCGAAAGGAGATGCGATAAATGATGAAAGGGGGGAAAACTTTTCAAGGAGCGTAGCACCAAAAGTTGTCACTTATGAAACTGCCGAATTTCAGACACTGAATAGGTAGGCCATTCTTAATTCTGAGGGGAAATAAGACGTAATAATTTCTTAAATAAACTCAAATGTAAAATCAAGAAATCTGGAAAAGATAGGACAGTCATATTTATTCAGTAATGATATATACAATACAATACAATACAATCAACTACTCCAGTAGATAGGTATTCCTACACTTGGATGCGTCACAAAATTAAATGCTTAAAATTTAATTATTAAAAACATAACTATCATGATAGTTGTCATGGCTGTAATATTATATTTAATATTACCTACTTACAAATAATCAAAATATACTAATGTCATTAAATAGTAAGAGAGAATAATATATTAAAATAGAAACGCAAATTCTATGTAGAATAATCAACGTAAAATAATTTTATTGTCAATCCAGCTAGGTATATATATCTGGTCATAACTGGGATACCGTAAAAATCGAACTTAGGGCTTCAGCGTTGTTCATTTCATTTATGTGTATGATAAGCAGGTCCTACAACCCGTCGATCCTAATGTGTCTAGAGTAGCTGCGAGTGACATTAAAGCTGATTTAGGATTATTAGCTCAACATGGCTTGAAGATGAACCCGGCAAAATGTGGTTTCTCATTATTGGCTCTGAATCGGCCAAAAACAAGTTAATGCCATTGGGTTTCCTTTAATTTCTTTGAATAGCTCGCAGGTATATTCTGCGTTTACGGTTTGAAATTTAGTTATACTGTTGGTTAGAGCCTACGATTCTATTAGTATGTCAGTAGGAGGGTCATATGGTTCTTCGGCCGACTTTGTTTGTCTGTTTCTGCTTTTTATTGTAAAATTTCACATTGGGTGGGTTTATTATCATACGACAATCTATTTAACAATCACTGTATACTACTTTCTCTCTCTCTCCCTCTTATAAAAAACCCTACTATGAAGTGTTTATATGTATGTGTGCGTGTAACATGTGTGTAAGTGTGTGTCTTGATATTGCGTTCTATCGAAAGAATTAAAATGCTATTCCGTTAATTTTATCCTAACGGAAAACAGTGACCAAATCAGGAATCGAATTCGGGACCTTACAATGTCAGATCAGATGAACTAGCCACTATGCCACCGGGCCCATGTGTCACGTCAGATTTCAAATTCTTTTTTTAATGCTTTGATTTTATCTGTGTTGGACTACAACGACTGTGTGCATAACTGTGTGCATTCTGGGGTTGTACAATAACTTGGGGCTTAGGTTTCAGAGAATGCAGAACGCTTGCGCTGTTTTTGATTCAAATTACCACCCCGCCATCACTTGTCACCTTTCCTTAAGAACAAATATGCTAAATATGGGATAACGAAAGCAACTGTTCTTAGAATCTTATGTTCTGAAGATTGGTAAGGAACCACGATATTTACATTCGCTAAAAGCGTGGTCCGGTTCTTGGCTCGTGCACACCACGTGAGCACGACAAAATTATGCTGTCGTAAACAACCTAATCGCTAAGTGTAAATGTTATATTTTATGTAAGTGAGATATTTCATCTGTAAGTATTCATCTGTAAGATATTTCATCTGTAATAATATTTCATCTGTAATAATATTTCATCTGTAAGTGGGATATGTTTAAGGCTACTAATAATGTGTAACTTAAATATACCATCTATTATGTGACTATTGAAAATAATGAAATAAAAAAATATATAAAGTAGGTTTTCAACTGAGTTTTGTTTATTTTTCAGCGATTGTTTGAAATTTTCTGGTAGCGACATCGCGGTCTGGATCTATCGTGCAGCAATATCTAAATAAAAAAAACGAGCTAACGTGACTATATTGATTTTCAGACTATAATATTTTAAAATCCAGTGTGAATTTATTAGGCAATAAGCCCATCGCTAAATCGTTTGAAAATATTTTTCAATATTTCTTAGCTGACTGTAAAAGTCAGCAAAAGTATCAATTTAACAAAGTGATGATTTGCCTTATTTAAGTAAAAAAATATTAAACTTTAATATTTAATGAATTGTTTTGAGATGTTTATCAGCTTTTTGTCTCTGGAAGGAATGAAATATTTTAATTTTCGATCGTATTTATTTATTGTTGAGTATAAGTTTGACAGATAGCTTTTATCGACAATCGTTCGTTTCAAATTCCGCTCTTACGTATTGCTCTATCTCATTCGCTTGAACTAATTTTAGTTTTAATTCACAAAGAAACTACACGAGAAATTTCAAAATTGTTACTTATCAACGAATCCTTGTTTGTTTTTTAATTGTAAATCATTTATTTTTTTGAAACCGCTTGGGATGAGATCGCAGTATTTAATAGTGAAGCGTAAATAACTCTTTGGAATATTGGCTAGTCTTACACGGGTACTCATAATTAGAATCAACTACGCATGTTGTGGGAAAGAATATTGGCATTTACTGAGGTTGAAACATTAGAACGTTAAACGTTCATATAACACATGGAGTTTATTTACACTTTGCAAAAAATCACGTCAATCAACTTTATGACGACTATCTGTACTAACTAACTAGAGTTGTCAACTACAACGGGCGAACCCTCCCCTCCCCTTCTATCTCCCGTGAATGAACGCAGAAGACTTGGACAAAACAGTCCACCGTCAAGCTCCGCCACATGCCCGTAATAGGCTAACACCTTAACCGCGAGATAACTAGGTGTGTTACCCAGTGGGCTTACACTCACGCCCTTACTTCCGATTGCGACCAGATTACTCCGGTCTCTCGATTGGTTACGAGTTCGAGGTCGCTTGCGCAGTCCTCTCCCTTTACGAAGCGGTGAAACGGTGTATACCGAATCTATCCCGGACCACGGCATCCTTTGCCCGGCTGTTCACCTAGGATCGGGTAGTCGATGGTCATTTCAAGAGCAGTCGCCGTAAGGTCCGCAACCACCCCCGCTCTATAGGAAACAGTACTGATTTCAGACTCCCCCGACTGTTAGTCAAATGACTGAGTGCACAGTCGACTGAGTGCACAGTCGATTGGCTTACGACGCACGGTGCGTAGATCGTCGAGGAGCACCAGCAGGTTGATTCCTAGGGGAAACTAGCCCTAAGGCCAGAGTCCTGCCCGGGCTCGCACTTCGTGCGTGGAGGCCGCCGGATGGTTGTTGACACGTGTGTGTGACCAACCCTGAGCAGAATGGGTCTTCGTGGCCAACTCAGCAAGGGCCTATTAGCTCCCTATCTGTACCAACTGGGGAAAATGCCCAAAGCAAAAATATATAGTGCTTTTCAAGTCTGTCTACCGAGAGTACTGGTCGAATGCTTTGGGAGCACCGCAGACATCCTATATTTTTCAACTCCAGAGCAATGTAGCGATATCAAAAGGCAGAAGATTTACATCTTCAAAATGTGTAATAAATAAATATGTAAGGAAATAAATACAATTTTATTTGATCCACTTACCGATTACTACTCCATCCACGCTTGGACCAAAAGCGTACGAAAAGTCTGGCGCGTGAACTGGAGCTGTTAGGAACTGCTGTAGTGGTTTCTCCCTTAAGCATTTGAGAAGCGCTGGTTGAGGTAGATCTGTAAGAATAGAATAATAACATAAATGAAACAGTCTATTTTAAGTTTTCATTTTTATATCAAGACAATATTATTATGATAAATATCTAAATATACCAAACAAAGCCGGGTTTGTTCGAAGACTTATAACTCGAGAATGGCAGAACCAATTTTCATGGTTTTTGATTTTCTGTATTTGTCTCCGTCTCGAATAGCAGAATAACTATTAAAAACAAAAATTGGCAAATTGACGAAAAAATAAAATAAAACAAAAAAAATGCCATACAAAATGTAAATCCGTGTTTTTCTCATGGTCATTTGTATGTGGCATGTTCACGTGTCAGCAAATCATCCGCTTTATTTGTTCTTGCGCCTGATAAAAAAAACATGTCGTATATCATAAGGTGCTTCAATGAAGAGAATTAAACCGAGTGCATCCCATGCTGCACAATATGTAAATAGTTTAATTCAATCATGTCTTGCTGACACGCGATTGATATATGTACTTAATTTTTGTAATTTTACATTTATTTTTGTGTTATTATCTTAATAAAGTAGTGAACTTAATATTTATTTTGCATTCATTGTATTACTCTCATAAAATCATTAGTTAAGTTCAGCTAATCTGTAACGCGATATTCATTGACTGTTAGGCGGTACGAAGGCCGCCGAATCAGCTAGTATTGTTATAAAAGCCTAGTAAAAGTATAAATATGTTCGACAGGTGATCAAAAATCAAGGTTACAGAGCCTGCAATAAAACGTGTTTATTTTATTTTATAAAACCAATACAGACACCTGATAGTACATACATTAGGCTATTTTTCGATGTAGTTTTGATATCGGTGTACGTACTTGTCCATTCGTACGATGAGTTTGACTATTCCCTCCTGGTAAAAATCCTGTGCCTGCGTGTTCAGCCCCCTTGTGGTAAAGTGTTGCGCGTCACCTTAAACTTCTTTGTCTTTGGAGAGCAGAATGGTTCTACTTTATTGACGAACGGTTACTGATAAGGGGTAAAGTCATGTTTTGTTAACCGTGACAATACTGAGAAGAAAACTGTTATTATTCCATAGAGAAACGTTGCAAAAGTTGCAGACTTGCCCTCATGCGCAACTTTCAACACCATTCTGCAACATGCTGACAGCTGCAGGTGAATTTCAGCCGTGCTTACATGTTTCGCCCACAGAAATCGAATAACTAAGCGAATTTCTTCGCGAGACCAGTTTTCCAAACGAGTCGCCATTTCTGTTAATCTACAACTGGGAGCTAACGGGCCCTTGCTGAGTTGGCCACGAAGACCCATTCTGTTGAGGGTTGGTCACACTCAAGGGTCAACACCCATCCGGCGGCCTCCACGCATAAAGTGCGAGCCCGGGTAGGACAACTCTAGTTGTTAATCTTCAACTAGCGCTGTAGGTCGCGGTGGATGACCCTCTCCACAGTTAGCGACCTCATGTATTAGAATTACCGCACACTACTAATTTCTGTATAACAGACGAAACTCCAGGAATGTCAGCCGAAGTTTTGATCGCCCCTCATATTAGATTACTGGTAAAAGGTTACACAATAGGTATACAATTACAATTTAAGCAAAATTGCACGAATACTTGCTAAATGATCACTGCGTCGCAGCGGTTTTATGAGGGAGATGTGAAGAATAAGTATATTAGGCTTTGCATATAACCTTTTCAGGGTGTGTTAAATAAACGCCATAATGTTCTAAAATAAGTGATAATTTTAATATTTTTTTTCTATATCCTGCCAAATAATTATCTGATTAATTTTGCAGTTTTTATTATAGGTTATTACATGTCATGAGACCCTTCATAAGTTTTAATAGTATCTAACACGATTTATTTTTATTTTTATTTACATATACATATACATTCAAATTCATGAGCACAACAGAAAATGAAATGACAATTTAGACAATGCCGTCGTATGCTTTTAAAGTTATATACATATCATACATCTCTGTCTGAGCCCAGGTTACATAGCGCATACATTAAACGCCAATGATAATATTTATTTCTATTATGCTAAGCAAAGAGCAGCCGAGCCCGCCTTGCTAGGCACCCCTGTGTTAAGGCGAGCTCACTTCGGGAGTCACACTAGAGTGCCACGGTTGTGTCAAGGAAAGATCTAAAATATGTATTTTTTTAATTATTTCAATAATAATAACAATCGTCTATTCCGCAGAATAAAATCTACAAGCGCGAATCCCCTCTTTTGCAATATAGAGGTGATTGTCGCATCGTATTCATATGAGTTCCGCTCGTTTTACTGTAAATATTGTAACTGTGATTTATCACTGTGATAAAACAATATATAAAAAAATACATAATACGATAATTATAAAAAAAATGTAGTGAGACTCTTCAGAAACCTTTAGTATGGATTTTTAGTATCATTTTAATCTTAAGTGGCTTTCTACTGAAGCATTATACGATTCCGTAATCAATGGTTTTGTTCTTTAGATGTTATAATCAAATTGTGTGTTATAATATATGCAAAGTATCATCGACGAATGTCTAAACAATGATGTTTAAGTTTATAAAGGCAAAAAACTTGATTTGAATCTGATTTTGAATTATATAGTGAAACAAAATTGAAATGGAATGTTTGTATAGAAATGGAGAAACGTAGCTTCCAGGTTGAGTATGGCAACATAACCTGGCCCTATGATTTTTGCAGCTATTGAATCTTTATTTATTCTGCATTATTTATGTATTTATTTATAATTGAATCAAGAGCATTATATATTTTTTGCTAAAAAAACGTATGATAAAGTCAATATTCTTAAAATATGCTGCAACTACGGTTGTAAGTGCTGAAAGTCAGATTATTGTAACACCTTGCCGCGAAAAAGAGAGTAAACAAGGAAAATTGTCATTTGCATTTATTTTTTAATCTCTTAAAGCCTTAAGGACAGCCCTGTATTTCGCAGGCCTAAAAAAACGAGCCGATGGTCGGATGCGATGAGATACTTTTTAATCCTCTTCTGAATATTTAAGGTGATTCATGAATAATTGATTCTTTAATTCTGCCAGTTGCGAATACGAAATAGGCACTTTAATAAAAGTACTTTGTCTCAAAAAGAAAACTCCATTCGCCGCAGTAAGTACGTACATACTACAATGTTGAATAAAAAGTGGTAATGAGTATGATAAAGTTATTTTATTTTTCGGTATAGTCAGCTTTTAGCTTTATACAGTTGATATAATATTTCCTAAATATAAAATACCCTTCCTAAAAACTCTTTATCCCGATCACCTTAAAATTCCAGCACTGCGGCTTTTACCGCTTCTACATCTTTAAATTTACGAGCTTCCAGATGTTCCTTCAATATCTGAAAAAGATAGGAATCACCAAGAGTAAGGTCCGTGAGTATGGATAATATAAAATCGAAGACTATCTCGGTTGTTTGACATTATAAATAGGATAGACATCGAATTTACCGCGTGAAATTTGTAGCACCCGACGTTTCGGTGACGTTGCAGCCGCCGTTGTCCAGGGTAGACTGAACTGTCAATCCGTTGTTTTGCGGGTAGGCCACATACCGCTTCCGCCACTGCGTAGGTTATAACGGTGGTGGGGGGGGCGGGCAATCCGCAAAACAACGGATTGACAGCTCTTCAGTCTACCCTGGACAACGGCGGCTGCATCGTCACCGAAACGTCGGGTGCTACAAATTTCACGCGGTAAATTCGTTTTCTATCCTATTTATAGTATGGAGAATGTTCCAGTACTTCAAAGCCAGATTCTTCAATGGCAGCCATTGCAACTCATGTTGTGTGCTAGGGCGTTATCTCGGTGAAACAAAATAACTTAAACGAGTTTGCCTCTTCGCAATTTACTTAATTCGCTTCGCATTTTTTTTATTTATTTAGCATTTACAGTCCCTATAGTAGATCCATGTATCTCCAAGACCAAGGTATTCAATCATCAAGACCCTTCGACTGTCTCAAATATAGAGAGCTCATGATGTTAACAGCGGTTAAAATGGCCTTGAATTACTTAGGAGTTTGAGATAATGATAGAATAGAATATAATAGAACAGAATAACTTTATTATGCTATAAAAACATAACTTAATGAATATTACGCTGGTTTTATAAAAAATACAATTTATGCACACATGGCGGACTTATCGCTATAGCGATATCTTACAGTCAACCATTTGATAAAATAATTCCTAATTTTCACAGTTAAATTTAGAATATACTTATACAGATATATGTCAGTAACTTATGCTAAGGTTGCTCAGGGAAGGATAAAGGAGAGGACAAGGTGAGGTATTTGGTTATTGGCTGTGTATAAATAAATGTTTCTTCAACAACTTTTTGAAAGTATGCAGCGAAGGTACATGCCTGATAGAGTGAGGGAGCTGATTCCATAAACGAGCAGAATGGACTGTAAAAGAGAGCGTGTAAACAAAAGAATGATGTATCGGAATGGTGAGTGTGTTATACCGGCTTATCCCGATTGAAGTGGAAGACCGTGGCCTCCCAAAGGGTGGAAATTCTCCTTTAGATAGGAGGGTGAAGTGGGGTTATTGAGTATGTTGTAGAGTAGCGACAACGTATGCAAACGTTTCCAGGTTATGAAATGTTCTTTTGTTCCGAGATTGTAACGATAAAGCCATGTTTTGTTCAAAGTAATGAATGCCTCATGTTGATTCTCTCACGGTCAGGATCATGTTGTAATACATAATATAAAGATCGTGGCTAAATCTTCAGTTTAGTTTTTTTCTGCGCGTCCGTATTTATTATATGTATCTACTCAGTGTGCTGACAGCTTCTTCATCCCTAAGCTATCATGTAAAATACTATGTGCACTACCTATGGTACTCATTCTTCAGCAATAAAACGAACTTTGACACGACAATCCGCCAAACCAATTTTTTCCCTTGTTTTCATCATTTATTCAGTGACTGCAGTCGTCGGGCCACCCGAGCGAGGGTTATGGTTGGTTGAAGTTTATCCCCGCCTTAACTCAGCACACCAATGTACAGACGTCGAATATGGAGGAGCATTAACCCCTAATGTATCTCGTATATCTTGAAATACTCGCCACGTACATAAATAATCAAGCAAAGAAATATAATTACCGCGTGAAATTCCGTATTTTCCATTTTTGCCAACGCGCTTCGGCAATAGACAAACCAATTACTTTCACTTTGAAAAAAACAAAGACAGTCAATTTTTGTTTTTTAGAATACGATAAGATGTATTAGCTTTGCCTACCGGTAGCGAACGGTTTTGTGCAGCTTGGGCCACAAGATCCATTTTATTCTCGCATCGGCTCAACTCACGATTCAGCTCCTATTCAGAAGCCTCCTAGTGCGGAAGGCTACTCGCGTCTCAGGACTTAAAAGCTGGTGGACCGCTTTCTCCTGGTGGGATTGCATCCCGGCGCTACTGGACAGTTTGCGCACCGTTCTGCGATGCCAATCGGTTGTGCACTCTGACTAATTTCTGAAGGAGTCTGGAGACTATGGAAATATACTGTCTCAACATTTCGTCATGTCTTAACTGTGGAAATATACTGTCTCCTAAGCAGCGGGGGTTACCTGTTGTCACGCCACTCTTGAAATGACCTTGGGCCACTCGATCCCGTGTGGCAATACGGACAGAGAATGCCCAGGTCCGCGATAAATTCAAACTGAATTACCGCTGTAATTACAACAGGTAGATGCCGCGTTAGCGACTTTGGACCCGTAACCAGTCGGGAGGATAGAGGTATTCTGAAGTTTAACTCCAGACGGAGATCTGCTACCAAAATTGGTAGTTAAGGGGCGAGGCTGCCGGCAGCGAAGCGTGTCCAAACGCTTTATCCGATTGGGCTAAAATTTGGGATGCAGGCATCATTTGGTCATGGCAAGTTATGAAAAGAAAAAGATTGAACTTGAAATCTGTCCACCATAGGGCGCGCTAGTTATACATCAATTTAGAAATATTGGACTTAGAGACTTGAAATTTGGTACATAGATGCCGAAATCACATTCTGTTGGGCCAAAATCACATTCTGAAACGATATTTTAAGTCCGACATATTTAATTGAATAGTAAGGCTTTTAAAAACGGCAAGGCTTGCAATGCGCGAATCGTTCCAAATTCGAATTCAAAGGCACAGGGAGACCTGTATTTGCAAGTTGATTTTTAAGGGCTCGTTCAGACACGCGGGAACCGCTCGCTTGCAAATCGTGCAGCTTGAACCACAAAATTTTGTTATGTGTTCAGACAGCGAGCGGTTAGTGAGCGGTTGGCATGACGATATCGGAGTAGTAAGCTTAAAGATTGAAGTCGAAGAAGCAATGTCATGTTTGATGTTTCTCAAAAAGTTCAAGTTCAAGTTCAAGTTCAAGTTGTTTATTTTCAAAAATCTTTACAGATTGTAGAAACATACTAAAATAACAGGTAATAATAATTGAAAGCATGAGAAATAACTTAAATTAAAAGAATAAGAAATAAAATTAGTGTAATTTAAACGATTAAAATTAAAATTAAAATATCATTTAAAAATATCAAATCACAATAATAATAATATTTAGTCGCATTCACTTAAAACAAATAAAATTTAAAAAATGTAAAATTTAGAAAAGGAATTACAATTTATAATCATATCATTTAAAATCGTTACATTGTATGTTTCAAGTTTCAAGTTTAGTTTATCGTCTTCAAAACTTATAAATAGTTATTTATACATATTTAATTTTCGATTTTACACAATACTTTCGTTAGCCGTTCTTGGTGAATTGTACGTATTCTTCAAAGGTGTAAAAAATATTTTCCAAAAGAAACTTTTTTAAGGACTTTTTAAATATATTGTTATTTTTAATATCTTTAATATATGGAGGTAACATATTAAAAAAATAGGGACCGGAGTATTCCTTGACTTGTCTCGCTATTTTTAAATTTGCTTTAGGTAACATGTATTTTGATTTGTTTCTGGTGTTTATATCATGAATATCGGAAAATTTTTTTGAAGGTCTCTTTTCTTGTGGAAATCCGTTAGTACATTTAAAAGGTACAATGAAATGAACGTTAGAATTTTCAGTCGTTTAAAATGACTTCTGCAGGATTCGTCCCATTTCAAATTTGCTATAATGCGTATTGCTCTTTTTTGCAGTTTGAATAGAGGTTCTCTGTGGCACGCATAAAAAACAAGGAGTAAAAGAGAAGGCGGTATTGGATGCATCCAATATTAAGTAATCGACTCGTATATGGTCAATTCGTATCCTTACATCCCAACTAAAAATATTTGGGAAAAGAAATTTGAACTATTTAAGAAACTCAATAAAATATGTTGACGAACTAATTGATTTGGTCAGGGAAGATATCTTAACTTCTTAATCCCATATGAGGCCATGCGTGTGATCCAATATTGCAGGTCTTGTCCACTCCATTATAAAAAAATCAGTGTCGAAGTGATCTATTTCGAACTCGTGGTCTCTTGACGTTCGATTCGCGCGGTTCCCGCAAAGAAACTGAACGCTCTCCTAGGGCTCTATATGCGCGGGCGCCGCGCGATTCTATTTTCTAGCGGTTGCGTGGCAGTTATCTTGCGGTTTGACGAACCGCGCGATTACGTCTGAACGATTATTTTGACACGCCCGGAAACCGGGCGATTCTGGAACCGCGCTATAATCGCCGTGTGTGAACCGGGTTTTAATGAAATGAGAAGATGACGCGCGTTCTAAATTAATTTTTTTATTGCGTTGCGTCGCATATTAATAGGAATTTTCGTCAACTACCCATGGACTTAATTTATGTAATAATTATTCAGATGAAGTAAGTCCCTGTTTTCTTGCCGGGAAAGTCTTGGGGTCTTGACACAACCGTTTTTTTTATCGCCTCTGTTACACTCATTTGCATTAATCGTCTTTTATAAAATAGTCTGCCACACAGTAAAAAAATCGGTTGTGTCACCCCAAGACTTTCCTGACTAGTATCCGGGGAGGTGCGAAAAAACAGCGACATTTTTTACTCTAGTACCCCAAAGTTGTATGGCAGGTACCCCAAACGTTGGTCGTAAGTACCCCAAAAACTAATAGGTTCTTCCGAT
>OX155968.1:18859451-18889451 GCA_944548615.1 Micropterix aruncella | reverse complement strand
TTCATAAGCGTTTATTGATCCTAATCAACCTTCCAAATCCAATTCATTGAAATCTATATATTGCCGAATCATGTACCGTTTGTGTTTCGTTTGGTGTTTAAATGGAAGTCGTTTGTAATTAAAATAAATTCAACGTATTTAATTTACATTATGAATATATGCTTTGTCGACTTTTCCGACTTTTTCGACTTTTTGCATTTTTCGTCATTTTGGACTTTTTCGACATTTTTGTCTTTTTTGACTTTAGACTTTTCCGACTTTTTCGACTTTTCCCACTTTTTCGACTCTTTTGACTAGTTTTGACTTTTTCGATTCTTTTGACTTTTTCGACTTTTCGTCTTTTCGACTTTTTGAAATTTACACAATCGCACGGAATGAATGGATTATGACGGAATGAATGAACGAAGTTATGGATGGCGCAGCTGTCAAAACAATGGGATCGCCGTGAACGCCATATATTGAAAGTGGCCCATTTTCCAAAATTACCAATTTCGATTTTCAGTTGTTTCATTTAATTTTTCCTAAATATTTTTTTTCGTAAACCCCCTCTGAATCAAGGCAAACAAAACAAAAAATAGTAATTCAAATCAGTCGAGTCATTTTCGAGATCCTGCGAGACTAACGCACGGCGATTAATTTTTATATAAAGGATTTATATTTTAGCTACATTATAAGTCGGTGTATTCATTTAGGTGAATTGCCTCGAACATGTTGTGAAACAAGTTTCCAAGCAAGAACTTCAGTGGGACAAGCGGTATCACGTAGAAACATTGTTGCGGGAGAGTGTCCGAAACATTTGTTCCTATATTTACGACTCTTTACTGTTATCTTAATTACTGTAATATTTTTCTTACCTTTAAATGTCATTGAGATATATAAATATATATATATATATATATATATATATATATATATATATATATATATATATATATATATATATATATATATATATATATATATATATATATATATATATATATATATATATATATATATATATATATATATATATATATATATATATATATATATATATATATATATATATATATATATATATATATATATATATATATATATATATATATATATATATATATATATATATATATATATATATATATATATATATATATATATATATATATATATATATATATATGTATATAGTTTTTATTACTTTATTTTGAGTAGAACTACGTGCGAAACTGGTAAGACTAAAATTCCCAAAAAATATTATGACAAATGTACCATTTTTTATATCGACATATTTTATTTGCATGCATTATAAAAAATATGGAGAATTCAATTCTAGAATGGTTTTCGTCTTGATTTGCAATCAGCAAAATCATCGGTTTTGAGACATCCATTTCTTCAGCTACTTTAGCTTCCTAGTAGAGTTGGATGGAACGTTGATCGTAAGCAAAAGTTCCATTTCGGGCCCCTCGAACCGCCGTGTGCCCCGGTGCGCCGCACCAGTGCACCGGCTTAGTTACACCATTGCGGCGGCTTTGGCTGATTGTTTGCCGAACCGGTCGTCTCAAATTTGGCTATCAAACGTCTCGGTTTTGATTGTTCTATTTTCCTTCCCAAATATTGTTTTTACTTGGTATTTACTTTTATATCCATTAGAATTTTTTTTGGTAAATTACTACGTAATGTAAATCTCTGATTTTTATTTTCATTGTTGAAAATTCATATACAACGTAATAATGTAATTTGTATTAACTTAAATTGAAATTAAATAACCGCGACAAAGAAAACGAATAAATTTGATCTATCAACTACTGAACACGCAACATAAGAGCCTGACACCATATGTCGTCACTGTCACAATGGACAACCAAGTGATGAGAAATAACGGAAATGAAAGCTTATGGCAGATTGACAGATTAGGGTCAGTGTGATTGTCCTTGTATATACAATTTTACGTATATCCAATATTACGAAAACTGATACAAAGACATTGAACACAACGGACATGATATACGAGTATGTGACGACCAGCAATAATCGATTTTTTATTATTTTAAAGATGGATACAAAAAAAGCAACAATTAGAGGTAATGAACTAATCACTAATAAGAACCACTTATCATCATGACGTATGTTTGCTCAAGATGTTGAAGATGTGGAATGGCTAAAAAACCTCTTACGAAAATACATGTCAATGATTTATTTTAGTAAAATATATTTATTAGGAACACAGGAAGATTTTGTACGTCGGTCTCGTCATGAGAAATGACAAATACAAATTGTTCCACCTCATTATCCAAGGCAAGATCGCTGGGAAGAAAAGCACCGGCAGGAGGCGGCATTCATGACTAAGGAACCTTCAGGACTGGCTTGGCTGCAGTACCACCTCGCTGTTAGCAACAGCAGCCTCTAAAGTGAAAATAGGTATGATTTTGTTCAACCTCCGAGAGTAGTGGAACTCGAAGAAGAAGACAATATTTATTAGGAGCTTATTTATATCGAATATTTAAAACGTAGCATATATAAGAGAATACAAATAATTTACCAAATTTAAATAATTAATGTTTTTGAATAAATCTTGCTCGGGCTCGAGAGGACTTCTTCAACAGCGTAAGGAAGCCGCCGGCCGCCGCCGAGTGCAAACACGTGAAATGTGATACAGATTGTGTGCATGACAGAATTTAAAAATTTGCATGCGTCTCTATAATCTGCGGTGTATGTCACCACCAACATACCAAACACACAAACAGAGTGTCACCTACAGTTGACGGCAACTGATATCGCCGAAACGTCGGGTGCTTCAATATTGACGCGATCAAAATTACTTTTGTCCTACATGTATTTATAGCATACTATGATTTCAACCCATAGACCACCTGCATTTATACAATGTTAATTTTAAAGTAAGACCTACTTAAGGAAATTGGTTAAACTTTGGATTATCACTGTGAAAACCAACGATTTGAGAATTACCAACTTATTCACCCTGGCCAGCCACGAGAGCATGAGCCCATATTTGACTGAAATATTCTGCTATGCTATAGACTGGTTAATAAGAGTTTTGAGAACGCTATCTCTGCAAACCCAGTTGCAAGCTAATGGTTCTCGTGCATTTGGGCCATTAGGACTTGTTCGATATCTCCGGTTGGCTCAACTCACGATTCAGATCCTATCGGGATCGAACCCGGTGGGGAATCTGTTTCCCGAGCAACGCCAGGTGGATCAGTTCCCTTGGAGGATGACCTTCGGGCGCTTCTGGGCGGTTTTGGCATGTTGCGGCGTCAGACAATCGACTGTGCATTCCGGTGAATAACTGGAGAAGCCTGGAAACAATCTTATACGTTTCCTAAGCAGGGGTGGATGTTGACCTGATGTCACAATCTTTAAACGACGTGCTGGCTACCCGATCCTAAGTAAACAGATGGGCAAAAGACGTCAAGGTCTGCTTTAAATTCGAACTGAATTACCGTTTATATCAACTAGAGCTGTCAACTGAAACGGGCGATCCAGTCCCCTCAGGAAGTTTTAACGATATTGGATCGTTCTGTCTCCCGTGAAGTGAGCGCAGAAGAATTGGGGCGAAAAACAATCCACTGTCTAGTTACGCTACCTGCCCGTCAGAGGCCAACGCCTTACGGTGGGGCACCAGGAAAGGTAATCCGCGGGCAGCCTCGCCCCCTTACTACCAGTACCGCAATAGGATCCGATGTCCCAAGTGGGATTCGGCCGGAGAATGGTATGCACTCTCAATTTCCTTTTCGTCCAATATCTTTCTCGATCTGGATACCGCATAGCGGGCTTAACACAATTTTGGTTTGGGCTGGTCTATGTGGGTTTTCCGTGACATGTTTTCGTCGGTGTAGGTTCCTGGAAATTTAGTGGACTTGGCAATCTCGATAGAGTAATTTAACTGTTTTTCTTTTTCATTTGAGAAGTTTATCAACACTGCTTTGCTTAAATTGGCGACATCGGGTTCACTCTAAAGTAATCATTGACTTCAAAAAGTGTTTCGCTTGTTGGATCCTCCATTTTTGTTCTACAGTCACTTTCAAGAATGCACGTGGTGTCGTCTGCAAGTTGGACAGTCTTGGCACAAGTTATGTTAGTTGCTAAATCGTTACAATAGAGTTTGAAGAGGAGAGGTCCTAATGTTGAGCCCTGAGGCACACCGATATTTACTATTTCACAACTCGATTGATCAGCCTTTTCCTCAATTCCATCAATTATTTTAATCTCCACCACTTGCTGCCTGTTTTGTGGGTACGATTTAATGAGTGAATTGGCCACTCCTCTAATTCCATAATGGTTTAGCTTGTCTACCAGGGTATTGATGTTTATACAGTCGAATTCTTTGCTTAGATCGCAGAACTTTTATACACTTTTTTTATACACTGTTAGCTTAGATCGCAGAACTTTTTATACACTTTTTTTATAATTTGAAATGTAATTTCATTTGTAGAAATACTATTTTTTGTAATTTCGTAATGTTATTATATATATAATAATTTTTTGTAATGTAATTTCTATACCCAGATCGGGTTTATGAAAATAAATTTTTCTTATTTCTTCTTATTTCTTATTTCTAGTTTGTAAGGATATCTTCGTCCTAAGTGGCCAAAATGCAACAGGGCCCATTAGCTCCCATTCGCCACCGCTTACATCATTATTAGACTACGCGGTGACAGGAGGGGGGAGAAACCCCGCCCACCACCCGGGCAGTTCTAACGAGATGGGTCGTTTTATCTGCCCGGGATATCGTGTATCGACAACCTCACGCGTACTAGAAGGGTATCACGTGAGGGGTGGACGAACGGAGATATGGAGGAAGATTCTCCTGGTTTCTACCCCCTCCGGCACCCCGTGAACCGTTTATGAAATCAAATGTCTTACAATTCACTTAGTATCTAACATTATTATAAAAATATTTACAGTAGTTTAATTTTACACCGCTTACATCATATTGAGATGTCAACCACAACGGGCGAACCCGTCACCGCAGGACGTTTTAACGATTCTTCGTTCTATCGACCGTGCAGTGAGCGTAGAAGACTTTGGACATTACAAATCCGACGTCTAGCTACGCCACAACCCGCAAGAAGCCAACGCCTTTACCGCGAGATAGCCAGTATGTTACCTGGCGGGCCGACACTCGAGCCCTTGCTTCCAATTGTGACCAGATTTCTCCGGTCTCTCGATTGGTTCCGAGTTCGAGGTCGCTTGCGCGGTCCTCTCCCTTACGAAGCGGTGAAATGGTGTGCACCGAATCTGTCCCGGACCAAGACGTCCTTTGCCCGACTCTGAACCGGGATCGGATGGCCGATGGTCATTTCAAGAGCAGTCGCCGTAAGGTAGGCAACCACCCCCGCTCTATAGGAAACAATACAGTTCCCAGACTCCCCCGACTGTTAGTCGGAGAGCACAATCGATTGGCTTGCGCCGCTCGGTGCGTAGACCGTCCAGGAGCGCCAGAGGTTTGATTCCCAGGGGAGACTGGTTGACCCAGTGTCCTACCCAGGTTCGCACCCCATGCGTGGAGGCCATCGGATGGGTTTTGACCCGTGAGTGTGACCGACCCTGAACACATGGGTCATCGTGGCCACCTCATCATGGGCCCGTTAGCTCCCACCGCTTACATCAGGTAGAGGTTGCGCAAGTGACTTCGGACCCGTAACCAGATGGGAGAACGGAGAAATGCGGCCAAATCCGGTAGTCAGAGCGCAAGGCTGGCCCGCTGGATTCTCTTCTCAGTGCCTCGCTTTAAGACTTTGTTCTCTGACGGGCGTGTTGGCGTAGCTATACGGTGGACTGTTTAGTCCCATAATCGCTACATTCAATCCAGGTTGAAATAACGATCAATATCGTTAGGTGCAAGCCACACACAATGGGCGTCAGACTCGGGCACGCCGCGAATGCGAAGTCGGTTTAAATAACTTTCATACAAAATGTATTGAAAAGATGCGACGCAAAACATACAGAAAAGACGAGCGCAGCCACGTTTCTTCCCTTCTGTGCCCTGTCCGAGTCTTAAGTTGTGTGTGACTTGCGCCTTACACATTCCTCGACTGTAGGGTTCACCCATTGCAGCTGATAACTCTCCAGTGTGCAACATCAGTAAATAACCTCAGTAAATTATATGCCATATGCAACATTTTATAGACCAATGCATGTTCGGTAAGTAAAATACTCCAGCAAATACCCATACAAATACTGTTGAATGCTCTAATAATAAATTCATGAAATGAAGGGTGTGAGCAACATTAGGCGGTTGGACTGCCTCTAGGCACGGCGAGGGATATTAATAACAGATGAAGTCGCCCTGCCGTTGTACGAGCCTGGTAATTCGCGGATTTCAGGAAATAAAACTTACTTATTCACATACAGTGCGTTCGAGAGGGTCGGGTATTTTTTCAAGGGGTATTTATGTACATAATTTTGAACAATTTGTTTTATCAGAAATTACTCTACAAGAAAAACCACATTGAAAAAAATCTACAACTCTTTTTGATTTACGCGATAGTTACCGAGAAAAAAACATTTTTTAAATAAATTATATTTTTTAATTATTTATAGAAATCCACAAAGGTTTTTCGGAAAAGGTTTCTGGAAAAGGTTGTAGTTGATTTTCAACTCAGTTTTTCATGTGATGTTTTCTTACTCAAAACAAAATTATAATTTTCTTGTTTAGTAAGATGTACGAGTACAGTACACCTTTTGGAAACAAAATGTCCGACCGTCCTAAATGCACTAAATATGTACACTCGAAGATAAGACAGGTATATTTGAGAATATATTGCTATTCTTAGGTTTGTTGGAGCCCTGTCGCCCCAACATACCTACAACAAAAAAGTAATTTCCACAGAATGGAAACCGCAAACTCGCTCAAACCTACACGAGCCAGCTGCAGTTAATTTCCAACTAAATTCGGCAATTTATGCACAGGCAAGCGGCACATGTCACACCCCACTCATAGCTATTACATCACTACTCACGGTATAAAACGTAGTACATTTCAATCGATCGAGATCATTCCCTTGGTGGACAAGTACACGGCTACGCATCATTTCCTTGACGGATAGTACCGCGCTCTACACATCTTCATCGTCCCCTCAGTGGACAGTTATCGCGACTACGCTTCATTATCAAGCAGTACCTGCATTATCCGCGATACCGATCGTCAAGCCTCGCTCCTCGACTACACACTTCGGACACCCTACTACGGCTTCACCTCGCGCCCACACTACTATACAACGGCGAAACAACAATCAAGGCGTTAAGAACTGGCGACTCACTTCAACCTTCTGATTAAATACTTCGACATCCACGACTTTCATTCACGGAGAAAACTTCCTGATGAGAACCACCCTTCGCTCACAATCAATTGGAGTCTAGTGAAGGGTGACCACTCTCACAGATTGAAAACTTTATGTTGAAATAAGGTGAAATCCGAAAGAGGTAACTATCAGGAAATAAAGACGGTCAAGAAGTAAGAGTTTTCACTTTCTAGGGTATAGTAAATGTACTTTTAAATTTTAAATGTTTTTTTAAAAATCTCCAACACTAAAATAAAAATTCTTCCATTAGAAGAGCTCAGAAACGTATCCTTACTATGTAATTTTATAACAGCGAAAGTGTGTTTGTTTGTTTATTCCTTTCGCGTCGAAATGGAACAATATATGCATGCAAATCTTTATTCCTCAAGACATACAATTTGTAATTGTATAATAACAATATCTTAAAGCCAAGCATTAAAATATGAAATATAAAAGTGTAACGGCAAGTTAGTATTAGTTTACATCATATTTATTTATTTATTTATTTATTTATTTCATAACAAATCAACATTACAGTTTCTACCAATCCGTTGATATGCAATATACACATATATATTAAAAAAATAATAGTCAGACCGAAATTCAACTCATTAGTTATCTTAACATTTCAAATCTATACTTCTATACTGTGAGGCTGTGGAAAGTAATCTCTGGATATACTGAACCGATGTTGAAAATTCTTATCCCAATAGAAAGTCACGTTATTTGTGAGTGTCATAGGCTATATGTTAATCCAAAAAATGTTAAGACTTTTTCGTGCTAGTCGGATTTGCAAAGTAAGTCGGGGAAAAAACGGTCGAACGAAAATGTTTCTAACTAACGCTGCCTTAACGATGAAAGATATATGATTAAGTTCTAGAGAAAAGTTGTAGAGCTTGATAATGCCTACAAAAAAGTCAGCGACAGCATATTTCTAACTTTTATATTTAAGTCACAAAAGTAGTATTTTATATTTAAAAAATAATTTAAATCGTTAGGTCATGTTTATTGCTCATATTATCAACAATTATGAATTCTTATCAAAACAATTAAATTTATCGTCTCAAGTGTTTAAAACAAGAGACTTTTCTCTTTTACTGTATATAATTTCCCTTTTACTGCATAAATGGTTAAAGAGATAATACGCTCACAAATAAGACACTCACAAGAATACACTCACAAATAACGGTAATATAGTCGAATTGGCATGCAAATACATACATACATATGCAGTAAAAATATAACCTTTCTTTTGGCAGTCAGGAGCCGAACCACACTCATAATTTCATCACAGGTAAAAAGTTTTACCACCCAACGAAGTGGGCACGGGTCAGCTAGTGTTAAATAAAAAAGCAGCAATATGTTAACGTCAATGAAAAAGGGATAGGATGGTTAGTATTAAATCTGATTTGAGAGAAAATATTCTGTTAGTGACTTTTTTAAAGTGATTAGTGACTGATAACTTCGAATCTTCGATGGTAGTTGGAATGGAATAAGATGCAGCAGGATTTGCAATAAATAGGAATTGCATAGACGGAAGACGTATGCAACGAACGACCTATTCCTGGAACGTGGCGAAAGGTCATGGCTAGATGCGAGCACAAATACATTATTCAGATACGTCGGAGGTTTCGGTAAAATTTAGACTTGATAAGTGACGAAATAAGCGATACGGTCTATATATAGAAACTAGGTAATAATTATATAAATAAAGGTAATAATTACCTTCGGGTACTGCAAGGGATGTTAGTAGAAAGTGTACGCAGGCAGCCCCCGTGCCGTGGCCCATGAGAGTCACATTCGTGGGGTCACCTCCGAAGACCCCCACATTCTCCTTGATCCAGTGCAACGCAGCTATTTGGTCCATTAGACCATAATTCGCAGGAGAACGCGGATAATCCTCGGACCGAGGATTCAAGAAGCCTGTAACAAAAAGAATTTTAATTTAATTTAATAAAAAAATATCCGATATAATTTGGTTTGTTAGGAAAAAAAGAGTACAAACACTAATATTTTTTGAATTTTTTTTGCCGAGCAGATTAGACAAGATTTTTGTTGATTTTATCACCACACCAGATTCTATGTCTGTTCTGGGGTGATAGTATTTAAATCATAGTGATTTCACTATTTTATTTTTTGTTTTTTTTCATGCATTAAGATTGTGCTTTCATTCTTTAAAAACTAAAAGTGATTTATTTACATTATTAACTAACTAACATTACATATATAAATAGGTAAATAAATAAATCTATAAATAAATAAAGAAATATATTGTCCAATAATTTCTAAAGGTTCCTTATTATGCACATATAGCAGCATTAATACGAGCCTTTAGTTTAAAAAAATGAGTATAATCATATTATGTTATTTTAAATATAATCAAGTAAATGGATATAATATAAAGTGTTAAATAAATAACAAATATCATAAACATCGTAGCCTAACGTCCTAAGTAACATTTCTTCGCCCTCACTTTTCTTTTCGTCATTAGCCATTTGTATCCGTATTTTTTCAGTCACTCTACTGATTGAACGTTGCAATTTAGCCTTTGCCAAAGAAGATCGGAAGGAGTTACATAGTATTCACTCGTTGGTGGGTTTGTTTACTTTTATTATGTCATGAAATAAATGACGGTCCGTGCTTTTATGGAAATGCATAATAATATTTCTCATGTATAATTGTCTTATATCCAATACGTCAAATACCCTAAAAAGCTCGTCGGACGGTTACAAGTAGGTTTATTAAAAATATTTTATTAATTAGTAATATATTACTGTAATAATCTCCTATCAGGAGAAATGTTAGTAATAATGTGGTGACCGCGCAACAGCCCAGTTGCGCTTTCGTTGACCGGTGGTTCGCTGCAACACGATCACCATACCAATATTTTAAATAGTCACTGTCGGAGACTGTGTGATACATATTTTGTAAAGTATAAGGGTACCTCAAGAGCAAAAGACGAAGTGCCTATTTTGCCTAGGATCGGGCGACCGGCTCAGGAACTAGGGGATCTAGATATTTGTGTTTCGTTTTCCTTCCGTTCGCTTCTAACCCTTTTTCATAAAATTATGAAATTAGAATTAAAAAACCATCTAGCGGCAATTCGGCCGTCTATTCAAATGCTACATCAATCAGCCTTCTACCCAATGCTTATGTCAATGTGCTTTCTTTGGCCAAAGTTTAAATTGTGTAGTTTCTGAACTTGTAACTTTTTCAGTATTTTATATTAATTCAACATTTTAAGCCCTTAAAATATAATGAAGAATTCAAGAAAAAAAGACTCAATATCGCAAAATTTATGAAAGTTAAATATGGCCCTTATTCAAGAAAGTTCATCGTCCAGTGAGGTATTTCATCGAGATTTTAGCCTTAATCGTCCATTTTTTCCCGCCTCGTGTAAAACTTTCGCAATTTACAACAATATAAAAGTCACCCCCATAAAGGATATCTTAACAATCGCATAGGATTTCATAAAAAAATGGTCTGAGAATGAGAGTTCTCCTGGAGATGTCAGCTTTAGATGATTTAGATGTTGAACTAAGTATAGGAAATACATTTCAAATCAAGAGATAGGTACTAGGGAAAAAAAACGGTTGTGTTACGCCAAGACTTTTTCGGCAAGTAGACAAGGATTGATCTCATCTGAATAATTATTTCATTAATAAAATCGATGAGCGCTCTCTCTCGGCCGGAGTTCAAATCCGGTTTGGTTTCATTGCGACGCATTAGGCGGCGCGGCTTGTTTCTCGGTTAGCATCGGGCGATTTCATTTGATTTCATTGAGACGCGTTAGGCAGCGCGGTTTGTTTCTCGGTTAGCCTCGGGCGTCTGGGCGTTAATATTTGATTAAAATGTATGTTGGAATTAAAATATTATTAGTGCACCTTATATATGAGATATTTCAGGCAAAATTTCACAATGTGATTTTGGTCTAACAAGGTATCTGTGCACCCGCTTCTATGCCTAATGTTTCGATGATGACATATATCTAGTACGATCCCTGGCGGACCGATTTCAACCACAATACGATTTTTAACTCTTGCCATGACCAAATGATGTTTGCATATAAAATTTCAGCTTAATCGGATTAAGCGTTTAGGCGCAATCGTGGAGGAATACATACACACAGACAGATAGACATGTAGACCTTTAATCTGGAAATAGTCTTAATCGTCTCAGGGGGCTAAAAATGAATACTTCAGTCTTAATCTCGAAAAAATGTTCAGCGCGTTAACAATACTTTCACTTCTGGTAAGTTGGTGGACCGGTAAAATGAAATGCATATTACTGAAAAAATCCTGGTTTAGTTCTGTCCAGGCACTCTTTAAATAACTTTTTATTGGAGCTGAGAAGTTTTTCCTCTGTCCTATAAGAATGTAACGGTTAGCAACATATATAATTTGGCGACTACCGTTTAATTCACACGGTAACATTTCTCGCATGAATTCTGTCTGACCTCATTAATAACATAATTAACCAGAATTTATAAATGCGTCTTTCGCGCTCAGCATTTTTCAAACGTTTCTTTCAATACACGAATGTACAGTCTGACGTCATTCTGAACTTTTCAACGTCAAAATGTTGGCTTTATAAACCGCAATTTTTCATGTATAAAATCACTCTCGATCACACTTTCGTCTCATTGGTAAGCGTCTCTGAATAATTAAATGAATAAATAATAAATTGTTAAATACTAATGTTTAAGTTTCTCTACTGTCTTGTCTGCTGAGGGAAAATCGACGTAAGATTGGAAGCCTGGTTTCCGCACAACACCAGAAAGAGCGATCAGGCACTCTGTCAATAATAATTTAACAATTTCTGAACTATTACTAAATCATATAATTTACACAAGAAAATATAGTCCCGATTATAATTTACAGATGCTTGCTACTAAATGAGTCCAAAGAAATCTACAACGCACACACGCACGCACACGCGCTCGTACGTATGCACGCACGCAAACATACACATTCGCTTTATTTATGTGTAATACTTTATCTCATCATCTCGATATTAATACTGAAAATATGTTGTAAGAAAATATCAGTTACTACCAAAAGACAAAAGCAGGGTATTTCGTACGTTCAGATATTTTAGCTCTAGTTGGGCATTCGCATAGCACGATCGCATAAGTTTTGTTCATGTTTTATTACAATTTACATATATCTGTGCGATTACATTGATAACTCACAACACGAATGTTAATAGAAATAAATTATAGACAAAATTTTAACAAAAAAAACGACTCCATTTTTATTTATAACCGTGTCTGTACACTAAATTTTAGTGTACAGACACGGTTAAGAGGCCGTGTACGAAATCGATGTGGGCCGTGATACCTCTATAATCAATGGTATAATATAACTATAGGTAGGTAGGATTTTCGGAGCCAAAGAGATACGTCCACCCTTTGGAAGCGCTCGGCGGGGACTAGCTGACTTGAGGCGTGAATCATATCATAGGCAAGTATCATAACGCGAGAATTAGATTGTTTTAAAAGACTTTATTGCCAATTTTAATTAATGTTTTGCATTTTTTTTGAGGAAATGGATTGATATTGAACTAAAGTTTATTTCTGTTGTTTTTATTTTATGAACGAGAGTTCTAAAAGGCCAAAATCAAAAGCAATTCTTCGCCCATTTTCTAAAAAAAATTACAAAGTTAAATATTTTTTTTTTATCAACAATTTTATATGAAAGTAGTAAAAAGTGATTCACTTATTATATAGAGTACTTTCATAACAATACATTGTAATTTTTTCATACCGTTTAGATGTCAAAACGATTCGTAAATATGTTATATTCTAAACCTCTTACATCAAAAATTCACAAACAGTCGCCGGTTTAAGGTCAATTAATCAAAATTCTATAATAATTTTCAAAAAAGTAGCTCACTCATTAGACAATAATATAAATAATCTTTTATGTTGTGCAATAAAACTTATAGAAATACAGTATTTTAACCTTAAATTCACGTCTGCAAAATTACGTAAATTCACGAAATGCGCAAAATTTCGTGTACGGCCTCTTAACAGCACAGGCTTTTAACCGTTGTTGAGGAATTCCCTCGTTGGAAGCCAACCGTGGGTGCCGCAGTCGTGGCTTGGTGAAACTTAAAACGGGCTATCGTAATTAAATGCGTATACAAAATTTCCTTTCTGTGTTGTTGATCGTTGATAAGTCCTCTCGTCGGAAGCCAACCCTGGGTGCAGCAGCCATGTCATGGTGAAACTTAGAACTCATGGTCGAACTAGAACTGAATGCGTATACAAAATTTCTTGTCTGTACTGTTCACCGTTGAGGAGTTTCCTCGTCGGGAGCCAACCCTGGGTGTAGAAGCAGGTCATGTTTACCATACAAAATGCATTGTCCCCGAAACTGAACCAACATGTAAATTTTAAACTTCATATGATAATATTTAAGGAGTTCCCTCAATTCCTCATGGATCCCATCATCAGAAGATGATTTTGAGAAATGGGACCAATCTGGAGGTATATCCTTTCAAATACAAAATATTTTTTAAAATCGGTTTATAAATGACCGAGTTCTGAGGTAACAAACATTTTAAAAAAGTACAACTGAATTGATAGCCTCCTCCTTTTTTTGAAGTCGTTTAAAAATAAATACTAAATGATGGTACTTAAATGTAACTCACCTAAAACGCCGAGTCTGTAATTGATGGTGACGACTACCAGACCGGCATGGGAAGCCAGCACTGATCCATCGTACGGATTTCCAGAGCTCCATTCGTAGCTCTCACCGTGGACGAAAACCAGGACTGGAAATCTTACAGGTGTGTCTCTAGCGCCGGCTGCAATAAAAGACGGGAAACGTTATAAAATACTTTAATCAGATATATCACATTTTTTACACATAAATAAAACGAGAGTACTATATACATGACTGACTAAGAAAAAGGAGTGTAATGTGTTCAGGGTTCATGTATGTATGTTTTCCGTTTCTTTATTCCACCATAACTTCTAAACGCTTGAACCGATTTAGACGTGTTTGGTAATGTTACAATAGTTATGTTATCCCTAATGTCATAGGATACATACGACGACCCCTTGCTCCCATTAAAGAAGAAAACATGGTCTGAGATATAATTAGCAGTGTTACTTGTTGGTTGTGTTACGACAGTCATCATTCGACAGTTTTTTTTTTTCGTTCTACTTCTTCGAGGCAGCCAGGAATAAAACCTGTATATACTTATACCAGAAAAATATATGTATATAAACCTGTAAAATAATAATGAATAAAAGTTTCTGGATTATCAAAAACTTAGCAAAATAAACTTTATAAAATGATTTCTACACGGCCCGGTGGCATAGTTGTTAGGTCGCCTGATCTTACATTGTAAGGTCCCGGGTTCGATTCCCGGCTGGGTCACCATTTTCCGTTGGGATCAAATTAACGGAATTGCATTTTCAATTCTGTCGATCGAATGCAATAACAAGACACACACTTACAGACATGTTAAACGCAGACATACATATAACACGTCATAGTAGGGTTGGTTGTAAGAGATTGTCATATAACAATAAACCCGCCCATTGTGACATTTTCACAATAAAGAGTATAAACAAACAAACAAACAAACAAACAATCTTTATTACACGCCACAAAATATTATCATTGTTTTAGTGACCGTAGTTCTTACGAATTTATTGCATTCTAGACATTTCAGAAACTTATAAAATTACGTAATTTTACTTGAAATAAACCAGTATGTGGTAACGATGAAACCCAGTTGTTTCTGTTCATTTATTACACGACTGCCCAAGAAAGAGGAGTGTAATGTGTTCAGGATTCATGTATGTATGTTATCCGTTTCTTTATTCCACCATAACTTCTAAACGCTTGAACCTATTTCGAAGTGTGTGGTATCGCTAGCATCGTTATGTCATTCCAAGTGTCATAGGGACCTAATCTGTCAAATGTCAAATAAATAATTGTCTAAATGTCCAAAAGTCAATCAATTAAGATAAATACATTGTCTTCATTATCAAATGAAAGGTCTAATGGAGAGTATGGACATCACGATTTACACATAATGTGCAACCGTCTTTAAGCACTGGATGTTTACAGAGGTAACACGCGTCAATTGGCCGTAACGGAGCGGCCATAAATAGAATTTTGTTTCAACGAATATCGTTTCAATGAAGAAGTTTATTCCCTAAAAACTTCCTTTTCTGCGCGAACAAATTGTTTGTAATAATTATAACCACCAAAGTCTACTTTTTATATCAGCGTTCGTGTTTTTCTTTCAAATTTATTGTTCTTGCTTTACAGATTTAGTTAGTATGTTTAACTATGTGGATTCTCTTTAAGTAGGTTAAATGTAGTTGTATATAAAATAACGATTAGCTAAATATCGAATAGTATTCGTTTAAACCTGATATCGGGCAATATTTTGCGTATTCGGTATCAGACGGATACCTATTCGGTTTATGAACCGAATATTCTGTTGAGAAAAATCATACTCTTAGTACACACGATGAGATGTACTCGATAGATCTACACACCATTTTCAACGTCGTTCAATAATATCAACCGCCACTACCTCTTACCAGGGATATTTATCATCTATAGTAATATTATAAAGAAGTATAGTTTGTAAGATTGTATGTAGGGAGTAATCTCCGAAATTACTCATCCGATTTCAAAAATTCTTTCTTTAATGGAAAGCTCCATTATCGATGGGCTATATTTTATAGTGATGAATATTGGTGTTCAATACGAAATCATGATTTTTAATAAGAAAATGAGCTGGTGAGTTGTTTTATCGGCGTGCGCTGACGAAACGGTTTTATCCTACTAATATTATAAACGCGAAAGTTTGTATGTACCTATGTATGGATGTTTGTTACTCTTTCACGCAAAAACTACTGAATGGATTTTGATGAAACTTTACAATAATATAGCTTCCACATCAGAATAACACATAGGCTATAATTTATAAAGATATAGTGTGAATTGTCTAAAATATAACGATAACTGTCAAGTAAGTAGGAAAAAAATCTAAGAAATTGACATTCGAAATTTAAATTCTATCCTACTATCCTACTTCCTACTAATATTATAAACGCGAAAGTTTGTATGTATGTATGGATGTTTGTTAATCTATCACGCAAAAACTACGGAATGGATTTTGATGAAACTTTACAATAATATAGCTTACACATCAGAATAACACATAGGCTATAATTTATAAAGATATATGGTTTTCTATCATCATTATCACAATTTTCCATCACCACACGGGTGAAACCGCTGGGCGCAACTAGTTTATTATATGCCAGAAACATCGACCCTAAGGCCTATGTTTCTGCCATATACAGAGATCTATAGAAAAGTCAACATCAGCATACTTTACATTTTTATATTTTAGCTACAATAACTGCTTTTATGTCTCAAAAAAAATATAAAAATAAGTAGGCAGTGATTGTTGAAGACATTAGCAATACAATCAGAATCCTTATCAATAAATTAATCCAGTATAACGGGTTGTTAATAAAGATAAAATTAACCATGTAATATAAGTTTTTAGGTGGTATAGTTACAGAGATATCATGAAATAAGTAACGCGTGCAAGCACCCTGAAATACGTAGGCGGCGGCGGCTGCTGTTCCAGCAAGGTCAGCGTTCAGCGGAAGGTGGCGCGGGTGGCGAGGAACAATACGCTCACGTCTACGAGACTGGTAGCGTGCATCTGATGGGGACGTCTTGCACTATATATTTAAAGGTAGCGTCTAAAAAGACAAATAAACGCGACCCTAATTAAATTAACAAATCGATTCGAAACTTTACGCGAAGCGAAGCAGCGGGCAACAGCTAGTATATAACTATAGTACGGGCCAAAGGAACGTTTCGGTGAGGCAATAAATCATTAGGCCGGCCCCGCCCCTTTTACTACCTGCTTGTAGAGATGCGTATCGCAACCTTCGCAGATTATCTATCAGATTATTATATTATTGAGATTAAGCAGCGAAACTTTTGTCGCGTCACTTTTCAGATCGTCAAAAAATGACAAAATGTTATGTATATGTTACAGTTAACACCCGTTTTTAGATAGAACGCGTTTTCCCTAGTTAGAACTAGTTTTTACTTAATGCCTTTGTTAAAACTAGAATTAACTAATGCTCAAAATTGAATATCAGGTAAAACTAGTTTTTACTAGACAAAACGCGTTTTTCCAAACCGGGGGAATTCCGGGGGAATCTCTTTCCAAACGCCCGCGCCGTTCGCGCGCTGTGCGCTCGCTCGATTCAGTACCGCTTTGTTTTCATTCTGATAAGCACGTATAGATTGATTCGAGCGCAATTGTCATGGCAAACTTAAATGAAGGAACGCGATGGAAAGAGGAGTTTTTAAACCAGTTATTAGCGATTCGCGATCACGAAAAAAAAGAGGACCACTTCTGTATTATGACAAAAGGAACCTACGACAATTTAGTGGACGAAATTCAAGAAGCACAATTAGCTGTTCAGAAATCTCAGAAACAGTACAGGAGACTGAAGCGATTTAAGGTAATCAATATTTGTGGAATACGAAAATTAGTGACTAGACAAGAGCCCATGAAATACTACTTGTATGTAGATGAAATTTTTGATATAATTGAAGCAGCTCATGTGGCCGTTGGTCATGGTGGTCGGGATAGACTTAAAAATGAAACTTCACGAAAATATGCGAACATAACTTTAGAAATGATAAATATTTTTCTCTCTATGTGCGAAACTTGTCAGCGTAAAAAGAGTATGAAGAAAAAAGGACTTATTTCAAAACCCATACTACATTCTGAAATGAACAGCCGTTGCCAAGTCGATCTTATCGACATGCAAACTCAAGAAGATCGGGGATTTAAGTTTATAATGGTGTATCAGGACCATTTGACAAAATTTGTTTTGTTGTGTGCACTGAAAAGTAAGAGAGCCGTAGAGGTGGCGTATCAGTTGACTGATATATTTTTGACATTTGGTGCTCCTTGCATCTTACACTCGGATAACGGCAGAGAATTTGTAAATTCTGTCATAAATGAGCTCGTTTCATTTTGGCCGGAGTGTAAACTGGTCCATGGAAAGCCAAGACACAGTCAAAGCCAAGGATCTGTTGAAAGAGCTAACCAAGACATAGAGAAAATGTTAGCTTCATGGATGCAAGATAACGATACCACAAATTGGTCAAATGGTATTCGGTTTGTACAGTTTATGAAAAATCGGGCGCTTCATTCCGGTATTAAACAATCACCATACAAAGCAATGTTTGGTATAGAACCACGAGTAGGTCTTATGACTTCGACTTTACCACGAGATGCTATTGAGGATATACGAGAGGAAGATGATCTCGAAAATGCGTTAAATAAAATAAATATGACGGATAGTACAGATAATGCAAAAGCTGAGCCTGTGGCTAGTTGCAGTGGACATCGTCAGATTATAACCGGAGCCAAACAAAAAGACGCAGAAAGTTCATCCAAAACAAGTGGAGAATCGCCAATCGCACCAGAAGCCAGTGAATATGACATTGAAGCTGAAGCATCTACGATCGTAGAGCCTCTTATAATACCACCAAATGACAAAGACCTCGAAGTTGTAACAAATGTGAATCGACAAATAATGGCATCCAGAGAAACAGCACATCGAAACTTAAAAAAACAGGCCAAGAGAATGACATTGGCTTCAGATGCAATTCACGTTCCAGTAGAAATTGGTGATAATGTCATTATACAAATCCCTGATGTCGACAGAGCAAAAGCAGATCTACGTAATATAGTCGGAGTGGTTCTTCAAAAGGATGATCAGGGTTTTCACAAGATTGGAACGAAATATGGAATACTCGAGAAATTATATTGCAGGTATGTACCTATGGGTTGCTTAATTGTTTTATCATATAACTATATCGCTATTAGGTAAATGCCAACTATTTAAATGTGCTTTTCAGGTCAGAATTTGATAAGTGCAAAGAAAAATTTTTGCATGAAGAAGATGTTCCGAATACCAATTTACCTTTGAGAACTGTTGCTAAGGAAGCAGCCATAGGAACAGGCCAAGGATTTATGCGCTGCGTATGCAAGAAAGGATGTATGTCAAAAAGGTGTCTCTGCAAGAAAAATGGTTACCTTTGTAACTCAAAATGCCACGATAGTTTGTCTTGCAATAACAAGTAGATCCTCATCCTTTTCTAATTTTAAGGTTTTGATTATTTTTTATTGTATGGTAACAAATGTTCCTTAACAACTTGTTTGATTATTTTATTTACTTTTAATTAATATTGTTACCTTGGCAACTTCTTTATGTCGATGTTCCCTAAAATGTTCCTTTAGTGTAAGATTATTATTTTGTGTCCTAGATCTTTTTAATAAATATTTTTAAAGTATATCTTGTTTTCAATCCCAAATTAGTTTCTGTAGTGCTGGTTTTAACTAAGGCTCGGAGTGACAACTAGTTTTATCTGAAAATCAAAAATATCAGTGGTAAATTCTAGTTTTGACTAGGTATTTCTAGTTTTAACAAAAGCATTAAGTAAAAACTAGTTCTAACTAGGGAAAACGCGTTCTATCTAAAAACGGGTTTTAACTGTAACATATATAAGGCACCGAGTATGCGTGTTAATATCACCCTTCAACTTCAATAGCTCCAGGTTAGAATATGGTCTCCATTGCTTAACTGATGGGCAAGTAATGATGTTTTATCCGCGCAGTATTTTATAATATACATATGTGGGACTCATTATTACAAAATGCCACGATAACATTTTACTAATGACTGTTTTGAAATTAATAATGACCTATGATATGCCATGGTATAATAATCAGTTATCTATTAAGTACTCATTTAATAACTCACATCACATAATTAGGTCATTATTTAATTACTCTAATTCTAAAATAATAAACTGAAAATAATAATAAATATAGCAATCGGTACTATAATAAATGCAGATGTATAAAATTGTTTCATCGAGCAAGCGTAATTCATCGATAAGCAATATATTCATCGATAAGCAAGAAAAGCCGCATCCTTGTTGACAGCTCGGTTTATTATCGGAACGTTCCTTTGGCCCGTACTTAGTATATATAAACAGCTAGTATATATAAACAGGGTAAGTATTTTTTTATGAAACCTAAAACTCGATCTTTACATACATGCATTCAGACAAAAGGTATAGCTGGATTGCTTTTTCACAAAGAAGAGTCCTATATATAATTTTACAATTTTGTTTAGTCATTGTATTAAGTCATTGTATTCTGAATGCCCTAGGGACGGGCCACACGATGCGGTGCGGCTGCGGCGCGGCGCCTGAGCGGGTGCCGCTGCGGCGTCCTACATACAAATAGCCACGGTATGTCACACGGTGCGCTCCGGTGCGGCGCCGCACCGCATCGTGTGACCCGGCCCTTACAGTATATACTCTATGTATAACTCGCATCTTTCACATACTGTATGAGAACCTGCATAGTGTACTTTACATCTGTAGTATCTGCGGTTCTAAGTACATTTTGGTTAAATTATCAGATACAACAGCTTATCATCAGGCACACGACGATATATACGACAATTGACCCATTTCTAAAATATCCCCTTGGCCTGGTTAAAATCGTCACTCAACCGAAAGCTGTTAAATATACACTTCGACTTAACTCCATAGTTATTGGCTTATACCCATATGAGAAGTGATCAGGTGAAGCTTATTATCAAAGGTGTAAGCATCGATTAGGGGCGCGTTCGGTACCATAATCTGTTTGCTTAGCCAGCCTTGCGCACCGACGCCTGCAAACATCCTTTGTTTGCACAAAAGCGGTCTACTAACGCGACTAATGGAAAGATTTGGCCTAAAATGGTATGAATGTAAAGAAACGGGGAAACTTTAATAATAAGACAATGTATATAGCGGCTGTGTTTCTCGAATACTACTGTAGGGAGATGTTCGAAAAAAAATTTAATAATAATAAAAATATTAAACAGTATTCAGTATTCAGTATTCAATTTATTCATTCAGAATATACAATAAAAGCATGAATTATGAATTAAAGCTAATTATCGCATATTAGAATTCGTCAGTTTAAATTTAGATATAAAACGATTAAAGCATAAATATTAATTCGACAATAAAGTTGACTAAAGTCGGCTTTACACGGCAGATAAATAAAATAAAAAATAAAAAAATAGAACTGAATCCATGTACATGAGTATACATATAAAATAGACAATTATTATAAGAATATTAATAGTCAACAAGCACTTTATACAAAAAATAATCACACAATAGGAAGTATCAAAACAAAATTGGAAAAAACTATTTATTGGTACTTAAAAGTTAGCACACAAAAAGGCTTACATCTTACAACTAACCTAATCGCATTGCAGTGCTACATGCACGCGTTGTAAAAATAAAGATTATTAAGTTTGTCTGCTTAAAATACAAACTACTATATTTAAAAATAAGAATGCCCGAGGAGAGGAAATCAAAAGGACAGAGAAAGGGAAGAAACGGCTCCTTTTTAAAAATGTAGTAATTTTTGAGGTAAGGCTTGAATGATTGTAAAGAAGGCGAATTTTGTATATTTGCTGGGAGATCGTTCCAGAGTCTTACACCACGGATATAGAAATAGTAGCTACTGTCTGGTATACTGCGATGATACTATACCTGCTTTGAAACCACGCAGCACGAGGCTCCATCTCGCGCTTTAGCAACCCTCCTACCGGGCATAATTATTAAGGCTGATGCAGAATAGTTGGCGGGAGGAAATGAGTTTCTCAACTTTGCGGTCTGCCGAAAATTGTCCCGCTACTATATCACTTCACCCCCCTTTCTAATTGAAATCTTAACTTGCTGATCCCTCGCGGAAATATGATCTAGAACGATCCCTACGCGGATCTCATGAACGAAGACTGAAGATTGTGCGAAAATTATTTTGATATCGCTAAAACCCTACTCTGTATATATTTGTTAATATATATTATTTTAATTTACTTATCACATTTGGAGTGTATGCTTACATATTGCTTTATATTTCTACCTTACATGAAAAAACAATAATGGCTAGTTGTCAATCCTTATTTTATTGAAAGCTTTATTTTACCTTGCCCTGTTCGTATGCACAGTGTCCGTTTCAAATTTATAAACCATTTCTCAATCACTTACTGGTATCCGATTGAGTTGAAATTTGGTATTACTTATGTAAGTTCAGTAACAATGTTCAAAGTTCAAAGTTCAAAGTTTATATATTCCAAAAAACCTGGTAAGGGTATAGAACTTACAATTATTAACCCTTCCTATTTGAGTTAACCATTTTTGGTTAGACGCTTACAAATGCTAAAATTGTATCTAACCAATATTGGTTAGGGCGCTCCGCGCTGCGTAAAATGCCAACTTTTTAAATATTTATTCATTATTATCTTAATTGTTTGACGAGATAAGGTTATAATATTATAAATTTCAAATTTCAATGCGATCATTTTACAGTTATTCTTTTTACGATCCGTATAGTAGTTTAAAAGTTATGGTCGTTTTTCTCAAGGCCATCGACTTCACGCGCAAAACTGTCCCGGGCAGAAGTGACGACTAAATTTTTACCCCGCGATAGGAGGGGTTAAATCTATTTTTTATAATATTCATATATATTTTAAACTTATCATATATCTGGCAAAAATAAAATTAAATCACGTTAGAAATCTGAAATTCAATAAACTATACAAAATCAACCATTACATTGTCTAAATATTAAAAAGATCATTTAGAAATATCAAAATGCAATATTATGGTACCTTCGAGCTGATTTGATGATGGAGCCGGGTGGAGGGACTGGAACTTCCTGATGGCAAATGGTAGGACAGCCGAATTAGGGCTAGAGTGATTTGTTGTCATGAGTGCTTTCCATTACACATAATGACGAGGGTCTGAAGATGGATCTAGAAGATTACCACTGGAACTCCCTGATGGAAAGTGCTAAGATAGTCGAGTTTCGGCTCGTTTGTTTTGTTGTCTTAAGTGCTTTCCATTACACATTTAATCAAGGGTCTGAAGATGGAACCTAACGATTGTCACTGTAACTCCCTGATGGAAAGTGCTTAGTCGAGTTTGGCTTCGTTTGTTTGTTGTCATGAGTACTTTCCATTACGCATGATGACGAGGGTCTGAAGATGGAGTCGGGAGATCGCCACTGGAATTCCCTGATGGAATGTAAAGCTTGTTTTTAAAAAATCTTATTTACTTTTAATTTTAATTTTAATATTGTAATACGAAACTTTATTATATATATCGAAGACAATACGAATACATTATACAATATTACTTTATAAAGATTAGGATTATTATATTATAAACGATCGATACTTTGAATGTAAACAAAATTTTAAACGAAATATTATTTTTCCAACTCAACCATCAAACTTTGTCAATATCAATTAACACATCTAAATAACTGCTTTAACGGAACCTTTTTGGATCAATATCTTTAAGTGCTAAAAGAACCCTTCAAGTTCTTTTAGTAAGAAAATAACATAATTTATATATATTATTTTATGAAACAATTGTAAAATTAAGCCTATTAAATGCAGCCCTCTCCTATGGTTTATTGATATTTACAAAAAAATCTTTTAAAATATTCTACATTGCTGTTGTCTATTATTATGTTCGTTACAAGATCGATGTAATTATTTTTATTTTTCACCAGGCTACAGATTATGCATTGCCTTGCCTCAAAATTTTCAAATCAATTTATCTCAAAACTAACTTTGCTATGGGTTTTCCCATTGAGGGTTTAATCTGAAAACCCATTATATTTTACTTACTGCTAGTGAATCCACTTAACTATGCTTAGCATAGAAAATTCACGGATTAAACAAGATTATGACGATAGCGTCAGTTTGAAAAATTGTTCACAGTCTAAAGTGAACCCTATGTCAACAAAACTAGATTTTCTTAAACCGCCTCCTCAGCTATAATCGTCGTAAAAACAATAGATATTTTCAAAAGCTTACGCGTTAAAATATCCGATCGCTGTACGCATTAAAATACGCTTAAAATACCATTTTATAAAAACAAGTGACATTATATTTTGGGGTTTGTGTATTCAGAATTCAGTATTTAGTATTCAATTTATTCATTCAGAATATACAATAAAAGCATGAATCATCAATTAAAGCCAATTATCGCATATTATAACTCGTCAGTTGCTAGTAATATATAGATATAAAACTATTAAAGCAGAAATATTATTTTGACAATAGCGTTGACTAAAGTCGGCTTTACACGGCAGACAAATAAAATTTTAAAAATAGAGCTGAGTCCATGTACAGAGTATACATATAAAATAGATAATTATTATAAGAATATTAAAAGTCGTCTAAGCACTCTATACAAAAAAAAAATCCGCAATAGAAAGTATCAAAACAAAATTGGAAAAAAACAACGTATGTAGTACATATATGATCAGATATGTAACGTTAAACATTGTAATCTACATATTAAATATTAAATTCATAATATTATTTTTGAACAATAAAAACTATACATAAAAACAAATGACATATCCAGTGACTCATATGTAGATGTACTTTAAAAAACTACAATAATACCAGGTTGTCAAATCGCGAATTTTATTTCACTATAATGATGGGAGATTTTAATAGCTGTGAGTTTTAAATTTCTCAATATAATTGGCTTTATATATAAGGCTGCCCCAATATAACTCATTAATAAAAAATATCTCAAAATTTTAATATTTTTTGATAATATGATGATACCTATCGGCTCAGAGTAAAACGTCTAATGATTAATTATAAACCAAGTTATTTTTCATATTTATGAAGATAATATGTAAACGGTAGCCTCATTTTTCACTATTAATCATGTTCCTAATTTAATTTTGACTCCTGAAGCAAAAAAGAATACTTAGGGATTATTACCGGTTAAATTCAACAGCCTTAATTGGAGCAGACCAAATTTACAGGTGGTAATTTCAGGGCGTCAATTATAAGGGCGTCACTAAATTGCCTAATTATTCCGTTAATGAGAATGGAGCCTATTTAGTGAGTCATGAAAAAACGGAATGAAGTAGGGTAGGTAGTACTTATGTTTTATTAATGAGAAGGCAAAATACTCAAAGGAATACTATGTATATATTATTTTTAATTTCGAGGATTTTGCCACATAATGTGTCAATAATTTAATGCGACATTTAAAACGTTACTCATTTAAGTACCTAGTACTTATTCAGACGACGGAAGTTTTATGCCCTCTTAACATATTACATTCGATTCGAGTATCCTCCACCGTTTATTTTATTTATAGCCAAATAGTAAAATATCTATGTAGAACAAATTTTATCGACAATAAAAATAATAGCGTGCAATAATAAACACAAAATGTTTCGTTCCAACCCGTACCAGAAAGCGAACTAAAAAACTCGTATCTCTGAAATTCTCGACACTGTGGTGACATTTTGCACATTTATACTCAATATAAGATGTTACTATACTGTGTAATGTACGAAAGGCGTTAGCCTCTGACGAGCATGTCGGCTTAGCTAGACAGTGGACTGTTTTCATTCCAAATCTTCTACGCTCACCTCACGGAAGATAGAACGATCTAATATCGTTAAAACTTCCTGAGATGACGGGTTCTCCCGTTGTAGTTGACATCTTAAGTGTGCAATGTACGTACAGATTTGTGGTAAGATCGACTAGACGGGTGCGTGCGCCCAATTTTACTAGCAATATAATTTCAAATCAGTAATTTCAAACATCACTAAGTACACTCGCTGGGTTTTTCTATCTGAGCTACCTAGCTAAGTCCTACCTACGTGGATATTCTTCATAAATCATAGTTGGATTTTAATGGAATAAATAGCATTAGATTTACATTACTTCTTTACAAATTCTGCACAAATCCACAAATGATACCCGATGTACCACAACAAGGATATCCTGTTACTTTATGCATTACAGACTATGAGGGGTCCGGCACACTGGTCCGACGGTCACAAACGACGCAACGCATTAGGACATCTGGCCCTTGTATTTGAATGATAACAGACACACTTATCCTACGCAACGTTGCTTGGGATAAGTGTGTCTGCTTCCATCTAAATTCAAGGGCCAGATGTCATCATGCGTTGCGTACGTAGGCCCAGTCTGTCGGACCTCTTATGCTACCACAGGTATCAAACGTGATATACATTATAGTTTAATCGCATATCGAAAGTACTTTAATGTTAATACACTTCAAATTCATATGTATATTAATGTAGTTGCATGAAAATAGTTACATTGAATGTTTTTTGGAATGAATCCTACTTAGTCGGTTGCCTGCGGTGTTTTTCAGTCATTATGCGGATTCGTGTAGCAAAGGGTGTCTTTTTGGGAGGACTTAGGCCAGTAAGGTAGTATCCTCCGGGGATCGCCCCTCCTTCCCTCTTACACCCCTCTTGGGTAGTGTGAACCGGGACCACTTCTCAGCCTGAAGTGCCCGTTTTGTCATCTGCTCACTAAACTGCCCTTGCGTACTCTATTTCAGGACCTAAATGCCTCTGCATTCACCCCCCCCCCCCCTTCCCCATGGGTTTACCTTTCCGGTAATTTAGAGCTGTTATCTGCAACGGGCGAACCCGACAGCTCAGGCTGTTATAACGATATATATATTGAGTTGTCAACCACAACGGGCGAACCCGTCACCGCAGGACGTTTTAACGGTTGTTCGTTCTATCGACCGTACAGTGAGCGTAGAAGACTTTGGACATAACAAATCCGCCGTCTAGCTACGCCACAACCCGTTAGAGTCCAACGCCTTACCGCGAGTAGCCAGGTATGTTACCTGGCGGGCGGCACTCGCGCCCTAACTACCAATTGTGACCAGATTTCTCCGGTCTCTCGATTGGTTCCGAGTTCGAGGTCGCTTGCGCGGTCCTCTCCCTTACGAAGCGGTGAAACGGAGTGTACCGAATCTATCGCGGACCAAGGCGTCCTTTGCCCGACTCTGAACCGGGATCGGATGGCCAATGGTCATTTCAAGAGCAGTCGCCGTAAGGTAGACAACTACCCCCGCTCTATAGGAAACAATACAGTTCCCAGACTCCCCCGATTGTTAGTCGGAGAGCACAATCGATTGGCTAGCGCCGCTCGGTGCGCAGACCGTCCAGGAGCGCCAGAGGATTGTTCCCAGGGGAGACTGGTTGACCCAGTGTCCTACCCAGGCTCGCACCCCATGCGTGGAGGCCATCGGATGGGTGTTGACCCGTGAGTGTGACCGACCCTGAAACAGAATGGGTCTTCGTGGCCAACTCAGCAAGGGCCCATAACGATATAGTGGGTAATTACACAGTGACTCAGGGACAATACACTACACCGTCTAGCTTCGCTAACATGCCCGTAAGAAGCCGACGCCTTACCGCGAGACACTGGAATGTGAACCAAGCGGGCCAACATCACACC
The DNA here is from genome assembly GCA_944548615.1 of Micropterix aruncella. Classification (NCBI taxonomy): domain Eukaryota; kingdom Metazoa; phylum Arthropoda; class Insecta; order Lepidoptera; family Micropterigidae; genus Micropterix; species Micropterix aruncella. Next base: position 18,861,731 of record OX155968.1, on the reverse strand, counting down.
TTTACTACCAGATCCGGCCAGATTTCTCTGTCCCCCGGTCTGGTCACGGTTTCGAAGTCGCTTGCACGGCCTCTATCTGACGTAGGCGGTTATTCCGTTTGAATATATTGCGGACCGCGACGCTCGCTGCCCGCCATTGTCACTTGAGATCGGGTGGTCGACGGATCGATCGGGTTGAAGATGTCAGGTCGACAACTACCGACAATTACGATTTGCCGACCAAGGCTCAAAACAAAGTTTGGGACTTTGATAATGTGGACACATCCGTAGTTGTCAGAAAATCCCGATCTGTAAAAATGAAAATTATGTTTGTATTTCTCAAATTGATTGAAATTGTGGAACGTGTCGTTTTGGACACATAGAAGGCATCTTGCGGTGTCGACTACAACGGGCGAGCCCGTCACCACAGGACGTTTTAACGATTAGTCGTTCTGTCGCCCTGCAGTGAACGTAGAAGACTTTGGACAGTACAATCCTACGTCCAGCTACGTCACAACCCGTGAGAGTCCAACGCCTTACCGCGAGTGAGCCAGGAATAAACCCGGCGGGCTCGAGATACTCGCGCCCTCACTTCCAATTGTGACCAGATTTCTCCGGTCTCTCGATTGGTTCCGAGTTCGAGGTCGCTTGCGCGGTCCTCTCCCTTACGAAGCGGTGAAACGGTGTGCACCGAATCTATCGCGGACCAAGGCGTCCTTTGCCCGACTCTGAACCGGGATCGGATGGCCAATGGTCATTTCAAGAGCAGTCGCCGTAAGGTAGACAACCAGCCCCGCTCTATAGGAAACAATACAGTTCCCAGACTCCCCCGATTGTTAGTCGGAGAGCACAGTCGATTGGCTTGCGCCGCTCGGTGCGCAGACCGTCCAGGAGCGCCAGAGGTTTGATTCCCAGGGGAGACTGGTTGACCCAGTGTCCTACCCAGGTTCGCACCCCATGCGTGGAGGCCATCGGATGGGTGTTGACCCGTGAGTGTGACCGACCCTGAACACATGGGTCTTCGTGGCCACCTCATCATGGGCCCATTAGCTCCCACATAGAAGACAGTCAAAGCTAAGTGGTATACTAAACAGAGCCTGCCTGAAGTCATTGAGTGTATGAAGAATCTGCGGCCAAAGTCAAGAATAGACACCTGGTTCCTAGATCACGATAATGCTTCAGCTCACCGTGCCAAAGCCTGCACTGAATATTTGACCACTAAAGGACTGAAACTTATCGAGCACCCTACCACAGTCCAGATCTTGCTCCCAGCGACTTTGCACTGTTATCGCAAGTGAAAATGAAGCTAAAAGAAAGGTGGTTTTCTAGTGATGAGGGTCTACTGCTGGCTTGGGACAACGAGTGTGCTTTACTCCCTAGTGAAACTTGGAAGAACTGGTTTAAAGATTGGTTTCGGAGTATGGGGAGGTGTAATAAATGTAGAGGAAATTACTTAAAAAAAAAAATTATAAACAGAGCTGTATTGCAAAACTTTCCTAGTACTCTTTATTTTATATACAACATATACTCATGATTTGGACTATATAAAATAAATAACTGAATAACATTTAATTTAGAAAGTGCAAGCGATCGCGAAGCTCCCGACGACACGCTCGGCATACAAGACCCAGACCCGTGCACCCGGCGCGGCAGTCACTTTTTGAACTTTCTAAATTATCTTACAAACTTTGCTTTAACTTGGCACTTGCTCCTTGTCGGCGCTGACGACGGCCGACTACGTTACAAGCTTGCGCCGCTGCCAGTGGTAACTTTGCCGTGTCGTCGTGGCAGACGTACCAGCGCGCCTGGGCGGGACGCCAGCCCGGACGCGCTTATCGACAGCCTTCGAATTAACGGTGCCTGTTGCCCGGTTAATAGTCAAAGTAGGACGGTGCAAAGTAGGATGATAACAGAATTGTTTTGAAACGTGCTTATCAGCGGTCGTAAAATCTCGGATGGACGCTGTACGTCAAGACCACATCAATCGGTATCAAACATATTTAATTCCAATGGAGCTAATATACAGAAATGAGGCTAAGGAAAGTCAGATCAACTGAAAGTAGTTAGTTACTAATAAGAAATACTAAACATCAATGTTTCCGACCACATATTACGTAATTACGTATTTGGGATTTTCGACCTCCCCCTTCCCCCAGGTCTACAGACGTAATCAACAGCGGCCTGCCCCCCCCCCCCCAAAATTACGTAATCAATCGAATTTGCGGAAAATGTGAAGAATCGTGAACGATGTAACGAGCGTTTGTAACGCGTTTGAAGACTGTAAGCGGAAAAAACATTTTA